>JACXGJ010005634.1:11230-38280 GCA_016801105.1 Esox niger | reverse complement strand
TGATCCACTGCCCAATATGTGACACTGTAGAAAACTTGCTTTTAAAATAACTGTTGTCAGGAAAAGTGAGCAGTTCATTCTTCTATAAAAAAACATTGCATTTCGTAAGAACTCATTGTATTTTAATGAATTCCTTCAGTCGTTTGATGAGGAAACACCTGGGTTTTCAGATTTGAGCTGGACCCATTCTCCACCCTACAGGAAGATCTGTATAAAGTGTCTCACTCACCCATTGTCCCAGTGAATTTTGTTGACACACAGTAAGTGGGTCACGGCTCGAAAGTACTCGCTCTATTTTCAGATTATGCACTGCTGTTGACATGGCAACCATACTGGTTGATTAAACATGCTCAGAGAAGTAGGGGGCGTGCTGTATATTACAGAAACCTGCTTCCTCCAGGCAAGGGATGAGGCTGAAGAGATATAGGGAAAGAAAACAAATGTCCACTAAGTGAAACATTGAACTGTGCTCCCACTGTTTAGTGTAGGCCCAATCCATGGAGGACTCCAAAACAGACATATTCTACATTGTTTGAATATATGTACACTTCTGTATGTACACATTGCGCAAAGGATGATGAATATACATTCAAAATATGTCTTTCTGGTTGAAAAGATGTGGAAAAGATATCTTTAAAATGATGTTCCTCTGTGGCCTTGGTGGTCTTTTACTTTCTGGCTTTTTATGTTCCATCGATGTCAAACTTTGCATCATCAAGGTTTTCTTAGGTGACCATTATTATTTTCTCATTTCCTTTTTTTATACAGACAAATCAACAGACACCAATGTCTATTTTATAGCTGAGCACTGTATTACAGAAATAAAGAAACATACAAAATGGAAATACAACACACAATTAGAAAAACAATCACAACTGAAAATAAACAAATGTACAATGTCCTACAGGCACTATACCATTGGTACATAAGACCCCTCTGAATGGAATTTCTTGAGTGTGGGGTGAAATATTCAGAATAGTTCCTCTGTATCACCGGTACTCTGTGGTCCTGACAGCCTATTTGGAAACTGCTGCCAGGACTTTTTTGCAGGACTGCATTAAATAAAAACATTAACCATGTCTGGCCCTTCTTCATGTTAGTGACCCAGAGTCATCTGAAGCATATTTCAGACCGTAATGACTGCAAAAATGTGCACATGGTATATAAAGCATTTGGACTGCATCCAGAAATTTAAGTACAGAAGTTGAGGCTTTTGTTCATATATATATATATATATATATATATATATATATATATATATATATATATATATCACCGTGATCAAACAAATATTTTCTATGCTGACGTGACAGACATTATTTGTTATTATTATTCCTATAACTTTTCAACCAATCATTAACATGTGTTTTAAAATAGAGATTTTCATCTAACCATACATCAAGGTATTTTTAACAAGTAGCAGGTTCTGTGAATGAACCATTTAGGATAAACATATTAGGGTTATACAAAGTTATGTTCTGTGAGCTACAAATTAGCATGTACTGAGTCTTGTTTGTATTTAGTTCAACCAACGGTCTATAAGTGATTTATGGAACAGTTGGAAGTCTGACTGTAGGTGCGCAACAGCTTGTTCATTAGAGGGAGCCGTAGCGTATAGGACTGTGTCATCAGCATAAAAATTGTATGCATAATCTCTTAAAGACTTCCTAGTTTCATAAATGTATAAGTGAACAATGTAGGGCTGAATATTGAACCCTGTGGAGCTCCAATAAATGTATATTTCTATCAGCAACAATGGCCTGTATTCTGTCAATACTAAATGATGGCAGCCTTATCTGTTTATGAGTCATGTGGTGCTGAGGGTGTGTGTGTGCTTGTGTGTGTTAATGTGTGTGTGTGTGTGTGCTAATGTGTGTGTGTGTGTTAATGTGCGTGTGTGTGTTATTGTGTGCGTGTGCGTGCCTGTCTGACGGGACAGATGGGAGAGAGGTAGGAGTGAGACGGGGGTGTGGGGGAATAGGGGTCTTTTGTCTTTGTATTACAGAGAGACGCCTTCTGTCGATTGAACTGGAGAGACATGTTTGGGGTCACGGCCAAATTACGGGCTTCACTTTTGGAGGAGGGATTTTTTTTTGTGTGGGAACAATTAAAGGTGGAGCTTGTTTCTTGTTTGTTGTCATGTTTTGATGTGTTACACATTTATATTGTATGAAATGTCAGACTAATGTAAAGCGAAAGTAGAGTTCAGGATTGAAAAGTACTGCTAGAATTTAAAGCTATTGTGCAACATTCTGGCCACTGAGTTAAACTAGCTTGTTACATCATGAAAATTGTCCGTCTGCAGTTTGACACAAGACATGGAAACAATGTTAACTGGTGTTAGCACAACAATCCCACATATCCTTGAAATACTTCTATGCACACAACATTCATATGCTATAAGAGACATTGTCGCACATTGCTTTGTTGAACTGACCCCTCTGGAGGTTTTGTGTTGTGAACAAAGTCAGGACAGGTGTTGCTTTCACTCTAGCAAGACAGTCACTCCTTGCATTAGTGAATGCTAAAAAAAAACATTAAGTTAATACTTTTTATAGCTTACATATTTATCAGCCAATTAATAAAACGTCATGAAATGCATCAATGCAAAGAATAAACTATTGTGCCTTTTAAAACTATTTTTATTTATTAATATAAAAGGGAAGTGGGTATGGATATTTTTGGCCTGCATTTACCCTAATCTTAGATGCATTTTAATATCGGTGGACAGTATTGTTGCTGCGACCCTTTCTGACTAGGGGTTGTCAATGGTTAGACAAAAAAATCATTGATGAAACATAAAACATCTGCAAGAGTCCAGTTCACTATGGAGATACATAACATTTTACAGGCATTTATGGTTCATTGTTCTATTTGCACAAGATCTGGTCGTGGTTTGAGTAAGAAAACAGAAAGGGAGTAATGGATTCAGAAACATACACACTTAATAGTGTATAGTTGTAATGGCCCTAAATAACAGTCACACAAACATAAATTTTCTGCTTTCCAGATTTGGAAATGATACAATGACTATGGAGTTAGTCAGCATACTGTCAGAATTACCCTTAAATATGGGGATGTAAATATGCTGTTATTTCTAAACAGCCAATCCAATATGGATGAAACTACCTTAAATTAAAGCCACCTGCACTTTAACCCCAAATCCATTCAAATAATTTTGAATCGAAAAATGCAATACAAACTAAAATGTGTCACGGTTCAAAGTCCTTTTGGAGTTCACTGTACACACACAGACACAAACACATAAGCGCTCAGACGCGCACACACATACACACACATACACACACACACCGTAAGTCAGCTCTCTCACAAAAACACACACACAAACACAATGTTGTTGCTAGATACGTTCATAGAGAGTTAATAGTACTCTCATGAAAAATACCCAGCTGACAGTGGGCCAGCTGATTTTAAAGAGCAACAACAACACCACCAACAACAACAATCAAAACCAGCACCGCACCACACTGAACGACATGTTTAGTTGGATCCTTAGTCACTAAACTGGCATCCACCTCATCCCAGGTAATGTATCACAACTGGCTTGAATAATGTATGGAAGGGACTGGCGCTGTGTTTTACTCTTAATGTGCTGCTGGTGCTAAATTATGGATCAAGAATCCAGTTGCTTTTTCCCAGTCAATTCATACCAGTTGCCATTTTCTAGCATTTTCTTGCGATAACACCACGTTGAATCACTGGGTGGGTTAAAAGGGTTGACGTGATGAGCTGTGGTAGGCATTGCTTTTGTTTTTATCTAGTAAAGAACTGTTAAACTGTTAAAATGGAGCACATGTTAGAAGACAAAGGGAAAGCCTAGATGACCATCTCTTTCTCCAAGTGATGCATATTTCATCCTTATCCGATTAACCTACAGTCCCACAGTCACTAAAACAATATATACAGTATATTGACTACATATGTGATAGGCCTGTTGGTCTAATGCTAATTGGCTTGAAAACTTTACTCATGATATATACATGGCAGCATTTTCACTGTTAAAATTAATGTAACGTAATTTATTAATCAATCATGAATGGCCCATCACTTGAGACTATAGTGTTAAAGAGCCAACAGCATCCTTCCACACTCTCCCAGACAGATAATCAATAAAACAGAGGCCTCCTTATATCCTGTCTCTGCAGCTCTGTGTTCTCCGTCACACCCACACTCCTGGCAGTTGTCATGGCAACAGTTTCCCATATAGCTTCAGTCATGACAGTCAGGTCCCAGGGAATATTGTGTCAGTGTTTGTCGTGGTTAGTGATCAATAATTCAAACCACTGCCTATTATCTCTCCCCAGACAGAAACTACTGCAGCTCTTAATTTATTCCAGCCACAGTCGTATACAATATTCCTCCAGCACTAATGTGACTGACTTGCTCTGCTTTATTGACGGAAATGGAACTGTTTATAGAATAACGCCAAAACAAGTCACAAGGAAGAAGAGTCCTGTAAACAATGTAGTTTATAATACTGTATGCTGCGTACATTGTTACACAACGCACAGCGAAGTGTATACAATTATTGGAATGCTGTGAGGTAGCCTAGAGGTTAGATCATCTGAACGGTAACCAGAGGGTTGCTAGATCAAATCCCTCAGCTTGATAAATGATAAATCTGTTTGCCTAAATAGTCTCGTAAGTCACTCTGGATAAAATTGTCTAATAAAGAAAACCTTTAAAATAAAGGCACATAATAATCAAACTACTCTTTCAAATGACTTCTGAAATGATGGGGCACTGAATAACGCCAAGGTAGCCATAATAACACACTTACAATGGGCACAACTAATTAATGTCACTGGGCTGTTCAATCAGGAGCGCTTGATACCACTGAGTGCTCTCTGTTAGACAGGAGTACTTGACCCTCCCTAGTTGTTGCCCCCTTTCCCACTGACAGCAGACAGACACACAAATAGACACATCACAGCTAAAAAAAGATGAATGCGACGTGACAACGGGCTGGTGGTGAGGACCAGTGAAGCAATGAATCAGCTAGGCGAAGGATGAGGTTTAGTGAGGCTATGGATCAGTGAGGCTAAGGATGAGGATCACTGATGCTAAGGTTAAGGATCACTGAGTCTTTGGATGAGCTAGGCGAAGGATGAGGTTTAGTGAGGCTATGGATCATTGAGGCTAAAGCTGAGGATCATTGAGGCTAAGGTTGAGGATCAGTGAGGTTATGGATCAGCTAGGCTAAGGCTTAGAATCAGTGAGACTGGATCAGTGAGGCTAAGGTTGAGGATCAGTGAGACTGGATCAGTGAGGCTAAGGTTGAGGATCAGTGAGACTGGATCAGTGAGGCTAAGGTTGAGGATCAGTGAGGTTATGGATCAGCTAGACTAAGGCTGAGGATCCGTGAGACTGGATCAGTGAGTCTAAGGTTGAGGATCATTGAGTCTTTGGATCAGCTAGGCTAATGCTGAGGATCAGTGAGGCTATGGATGAGGATCAGTGAGGCTAAGGATGAGGATTGGTGAGGGAATGGATCAGCAAGGCTAAAGATGAGGATCGGTGAGGCCAAGAATGAGGACCAGTGAGTCTTTTGATCAGCAAGGCCAAGGATCAGCAACGCTATGGATGAGGATCAGGCTGAGACTGTAGGTCTATCATCCATCCCCAGCCTAGCAAGCTGTGGCTTAGGTAGCTAGCGAGCCTACTTGGTATTCCACTCACATTCAGTAAAAACAAGCAGAGCTCAGAGGACAGAGGAGGAGGGCTATTGCATCCGCAGTAGAAGAGCAACACAAGCCTTGATAAAGGATTCAGCAGTAAAATTACTGCTTGGCTGCAATGGGGGCAATGTAACTGATTAGTATCTCTGAGTATTACAACAAAGTGACCTCAGCTTTGTTTTATAGACTTCTCTTTTCGATAAATGTTAACAGGAATTGCATGTAGAAGAATGGGAAATAATTAATTAAGGGTTCTAATAGTGATGTAGATCTACGGGTGGAGATTCTCCAGTCATGTGAGCGTGAAATTACATTTGTGCATTTCATTAGCACTGCTCATTGATTTCCGGAGTGTTTTTTCAGAGTGTGCTTGAAAGATAGGAAATACCATTTGACTCAATATCATATTATATCTGGCCATGAATTAGATTGTGGTGCAGTAATGAAATTAAAATGGGTCGAATCCGATGGATTTTGCATAGCTTGAAACAAAAAAATGCAAATTGCATTTGCAGAGAATTTCGGCATGGCAGCCATTACACATTGCAGTAACTCGCTGTCCAAAGAGCTTCTCTGAAATATCCGTGGGTGTGTGCGTTCATTCATATACAGACACGGCTTTGACCCAATAGATTTGATTTCTTCAAAAGCTGATTCCTCTCTCCATAGAAGCAAGTGCTAAGAAATGACATCTTAGAAGTCACAAGAATAATGTCCTGCGATCATGTAAACTATACTGTGCCAAACACCCTACAATGACAGGCTTTTAATTATGCTGTCCAACCTTTCACACCAAGGGGGTCTTGGTGAACCTGGTGACACACAAACACGCAAAAGCCCGCTCATCTGCCAAAACGAAAAAGGAACAGGTGCTACCCTAATCCGCCTGGCTGCGATGTGTGGCCAGACAAATGGAAGACCCGAGACGCCTAGGGGTCAAAGTTCATCCTGGATTGAGGATGAAAGGGTCAACGGCACCTGGGTTCTGATGGGTCATCCCACATCCTAAGCTGTGTATACCTCTCTGGTCCTAAGAGGTTGAGTGAGTCCCGGGCCGCTGCCTCACAGATTGTTGCATCGGCGCACCGGTGAGCGTGGTCTCAGACAACGTGTGGAAGGAAGAACTTAACTATGGCCGTCTTTAACCCGTCTGAAACAAAGAAGTGTGTGGAGAATGTCGACCGCATGGCCGTTCTCTCCCGCCTTTAGGTCATTTAGAGGACCTTCTGTCCGGAGTAACTCAGTAGTGAGTACGTATGTTTTTCAAACTTTCTTTTGACGTTGTTTTGGCCACCCGCGGGAATCGAAGCCACATCCCTGGGGTTTGGAGGCATAAGTGTGCGCAACTGCTATACCCAACAACATTTTAGTGATTGTGCTAACAGAAGGCCCTGTACTGACCAGCTTAGTCTGATGGATTTCCTGTCGAGGTTTCCTGACAGCCCTCTCTACCAGTACTCTTAATCACAAGTCTCTCCCATGGCTGTGATTTACTGTTGGCCTGCACAGGGAACATTACCTTCAGTTTTCATGAGTGATGTCTCACTTACATTTCTCCTTGTGTTTGTGTGTCTGTCTCACTGTTTGTATGTCTGTCCGTTCATCTGACTTTTTGCCTCTTTGTTTGCCTGTCTGTCTGTCCGTTCATCTGACTTTTTGCTTCTTTGTTTGCCTGTCTCTCTGTCCGTTCATCTGACTTTTTGCTTCTTTGTTTGCCTGTCTGTCTGTCCGTTCATCTGACTTTTTGCTTCTTTGTTTGCCTGTCTGTCTGTCCGTTCATCTGACTTTTTGCTTCTTTGTTTGCCTGTCTGTCTGTCCGTTCATCTGACTTTTTGCTTCTTTGTTTGCCTGTCTGTCTGTCTGTTCATCGGCGGTTTAGGATGCCTGGAGTGCTGCATCAAATGCCTTGGCGGTATCCCTTACCCTTCTCTCATCGCTACCATCCTGCTGTACGCCGGGGTGGCGCTGTTCTGTGGCTGCGGGCATGAGGCCCTCTCTGGCACCGTCACCATCCTGCAGAACTACTTCGAGGTGGTCAGAGGACCAGTGGACGCCCTGGACGTGTTCACCATGTGAGTAGGCTTCACAGTCACCAGTTACACTTCTACGTTCACTGTTTCGTACCAACGTCCCAGTAACACATGCATTTTATAATGGGCATTTTTACTGAGTAATGTAGTTAATCTGTACTTCAGAGGAAAGTAGTTACTCTGTACATAAAGGGAAAGTAGTTACTCTGCTCCTCAGAGGAAAGTAGTTACTCTGTTCCTCAGAAGAAAGTAGTTACTCTGTACGGTACTGTGGGGAAACCTGTCATTGAAGATGGCATAAATTATGCTTCAGTTGTATTTTGGTAGAACAACAATATATCATATCATATCAATTTTTTTGTAAAGCTCAACAGTGGAACAACATGTTATCTGTAAATGTTTAATACCTTTCACTAAGCAGAGTGTATTCAGCAGAAAACGGTATTTCATGCACACTAAAAATGAATCAGCCGTGTGACAATAACTTTGTATGACAGTGCTTTTCCATTCCCACTCTAGGATTGACATCATCAAATATGTGATATATGGCATTGCCTCAGCATTCTTTGTCTATGGCATTCTGTTGATGGTGGAGGGCTTCTTTACCAGTGGAGCCATCAAGGATCTTTATGGAGATTTCAAAATCACCACCTGTGGACGTTGTGTCAGTGCTTGGGTAAGGATCACTGAACCCGGGGTTTAGCTGACCATCCAGGGCATTTGGTCAGCTATGAACAACTTGTGTGTGGTGTGATATCTGAGGGGAAAGTAGGTTTAAATTGTAATGTCATCTATTTAATAATTTAGAATTATATTATTTAATCAATTAATATATGCTGATCAAATGCAATAGGCACGGATGATTTTCTAAAATGGATGGCTGGTGGGCCAAAACGTACTGTACAATGATTTAAAGTAGCTCATAGACTTCACATTTACCTCAAGAAGCCAAAACAGATGGAAAGCATGGTATTTTTTTATTTGCACACAATGTGCCAATACAAATATCCTGAATAGCTGTCTTGTTAATCATTCCCCGCTGTATCTATCAGTACATCATACATGATTCAAATATGTCTTTAAAAAATGTATAATGAAGGGTTCCTGTTGGGTAAGCCTGATTTTGTGCTGAATGGGCATAATGGTATCCACTGTCTGAGTCCACCTATTTCAAACCATAAAGTCTGTGCCATGTTCACTTGTCTGTGCTTGGTTAAATAAGTGTTTGGAGTGAACATAAAGAATGGACTGTGGAACACAGATATAGACTTCATCTTAATTAATCCTGATGGAAAATTGCCGTTCCCAGTTTGCTGTTTGGTGTCAAAGGTATAAAGATGCACTGGCAGAATCTAACTGCTGTCTCCATCCATCTTAGTTCATCATGCTGACATACATTTTTATGCTGGCTTGGCTCGGTGTGACTGCATTCACCTCCCTTCCCGTCTTCATGTACTTCAATATTTGGACAATTTGCCAAAACACCACCGTTCTCGAGGGGGCCAATCTGTGCTTGGACCCGCGCCAGTATGGTAAGAAATATGATGATGCTTATGGAGGCTTAGATTAGGTTTCCATCTGTATTGTCCACTGTGGGGGCGGCAGATGGAAATACATTTCAACATTGCTACTGTGTTTTAGATATGAAGGGAGAAGCAGAAATATAGCTTTGGGGGAGATATTTGGAAGTGTCACGGTTACGTTTGATTTTTCTCTCGTATTTGCCACTGAAAATAACAGGTGCAGTCCGTCTAATTTGGCCTATGATCTCTCATTTCAGGCATTGTTCCAATTGGCGAGGCGAAAACTTTATGCGCTGGATCTGAGAAGTTTTACAAAATGTGTGAATCCAATGAGGTGGGTGGAAAACAACATTTGATAAATATACACGACATAGGCTATATTGGTATGTAATGCCTGCTTTCAAACTAACATGTTATTTATCTTTGATTCAGCTGGACATGACATTCCACCTGTTTATCTGTGCTCTGGCTGGAGCCGGAGCAGCTGTTATCGCTATGGTGAGACCCGCCCTGAGGGCTTTCTATCTCTGTTGATATATCTGATTTCACAACTCTGATTAATATCCATTTGAGGGCAAAATCCCATCCAATGAACTGTGTAATCTGTATTCACCCTGCTGGAGCCTGTACAAGCTGCTGTATAGATCATCTCATGGCGAGAATAAGAAATGAGAGAATAAGTAAAGAGAAATCTGATATTCAACTACTCTATAGGCTAACAAATGGACAAATGGACACTATTTTAATTTCATTAAGGAAGTTGCCTGACAGCACGGGTCTATATACAGGTGGTACCTGGGTAACAGCGTGGATTTCTTTCTCTGTTGTGATGTATGACTGCGGGAAATGCTAGGGAGGCTGTATTTGCGGCGGTGTAGAGACAAGCTTTTACTCACAGAGAGACTAGGCATGTCACAGCGTTGTCATGGAAACTAAGAGAAGAAAGGCACAGAGCTTGATGAAAAACACTGGTGGCCCTATTCCAAGTCACACCCTAAACCCTATACCCCTCTGCACTTGTGGAGATCTGAGGGGACATCTGACAGGTGTTAGTATCGGTTATTGCTCTGGCTTGCCCTCTGATTGGCTTGTTCCAATCAAATCCTCTCAGATGTCCACCAGTCCAAGGGCTGTCAAGCCTGCAGGTCAGCTTGGGATTGGCCCGCTCATTCATTTGGTAGGGAGTTTAAAGGGAATGCCGTCTTAATTGAAACTGCAGCGAGACATTGCTTGTCTTTTTAGACAAAAACTGTGGATTTTACTGATTCTCCAAGTATATTATTAAAATCAAATACAAGTATTATTCATCCTTGCAGCAAAAACAAAAGATTTTGTTTGATCGTTTAGAGAACCTTTGGTCTTTCTACGGAATCAAATGCATTCACAGGCATTGGACTTTGCAATAATGACCAAGATTGAATGTGAATGGTGTGTTAGTGTATCAAACACTGCCGTTCAAGCACAATACCATTCTAATGGCAGTATGTCCTGCCTGAACTGTAGCTCCCATGGAAACCCTAAGTAGCCAATCAGCTCTACTACACTGCCCTCTGCTGGCCTGTCAGTAAAACACATCACTGTTAATAGAGGGGATCTCCACAAACGTCACAACACGTTCATTCATGGATCACAGATCACATCATTACTATTGGAAATGGACTCAAGAATTTTGTTCCGAAATTATTATGTACAAGTATTATAAAATGTGTCCTCATGTGAAATGGTTAGAGAAAGTCAACATTCTTTGATTCATCGGTCTCCCGATCAATGAGAGTGGACAGTGGGTGTTTGATTTTTGGGTGATCGTCTGTGTTTCAGATCCACTACTTGATGGTGCTGTCAGCCAACTGGGCCTACGTGAAGGATGCGTGCCGGATGCAGAAGTATGAGGACATCAAGTCCAAGGAGGAACAGGAGCTCCACGACATCCACTCCACCCGCTCCAAGGAGCGTCTCAATGCTTACACATAAGGCCATCGTGAGGTCCGCCCCTGCCCCCCTTCCGCCATTCTCTCACGAGGCGGGTGGGTGGCGCCAGAGGTCCTCGCCACCGGTGATGTCACCGGTGTGTCACATGACAAAGTGGCTCCCGGGGACCCACTCACAACCCCACTACACAGCATTTCAGATGACAACCCCCTAATACCTCTCTAAAGAACTATATTATTATTCATATTATTATTTTATTATTATTACTTAAGATTATTATTATTAACATTATTGTTAATATTAATATTATTAGTAGTATCATCATTATTATTATAATCACCTGTATTTTATACTGTTTTTATTGTAATTTGTAGTTCAGTACGCCGTAAATCTAGAAGTAGGCTAGCAACAGAAATGTTCCTAAACTTTGTACTGTGGCAAATGTAAAAAAAAATATTATGTTATTTTCATTATATTATTTATTTCTCTTCTTTATGGAGGTGGTCAATTGGGGCTAAAAAGGGTTTCAAGCACATTTCTCATGTTTGTTTATCTATATAGATCTCATTTTCATGAACTATGTACATGGATTGGTGATTAGTTTTGAAGACCTAAATATTTATAATCACACAAAGGAACTTTAAAAGCTTTTGAAGC
Source organism: Esox niger (assembly GCA_016801105.1). Classification (NCBI taxonomy): domain Eukaryota; kingdom Metazoa; phylum Chordata; class Actinopteri; order Esociformes; family Esocidae; genus Esox; species Esox niger. The sequence goes on along the minus strand of JACXGJ010005634.1, from coordinate 26,442 downwards.
CTTTAAATACCATTACTGCCAGGGATCAAAATAATAACTTTGAGGTAAAATTAATTTGAATCATAATATATATATAGCCTGTTTTTCTAACTGAATACAGAATAGAGTTGCCAAATTTAAATCAAAATCAAAAATGTTATTTGCTAGCTGTGCCAAGCCTGTTAAACAGGACACTTAGGTCAATATCAAAGAAGACATTAGTCACCAAAATAATAAATTATGCATTATTTTATTACAATATGAGGCATGCCAATTTAAAGCTATGTATCTAAAGACTGTGAATGATTCCATTGTCTTTATCATACACCACACCAGCACATGCAAATGCCCTCATACCCATTTTGTTTATTTCATAAAGTGTAACTTTATAAATACTAGTAGGAAATACGTTTTTGCAAATATCTGCACTGTAAATATATTGAAATATGAATGCATACATATATGTTAAGCACATCAAATTCAGGACAATAGAATACAGTTACTGTGTGGCTGAATCCAATATTCAGTAATCATGAACAAATCTCGATGCTAAAAGAGTTGGTGTAATCTCACACTTTTTGGTGGATTTATGGGACGTAAGAAGAGTGTGTCACAGTAAGTTATTTTATTAATGACTGTAATCGTTTGATTGCCTTGCTAACATGTTGTTATGCCATAGGACTACGAAGGTGGCCTATACCATTTCATTGCCTGGCAATATCTGTTATGTCAATATTTCTAAGAGCTAGTTTTGTGCACTTATTTGACCATTTCTGTGCTCTGTCTAGATGTGACTATCGGTGTTCAGCTCAGAGTTGAATAACTGTACTGTTAGGTAAAGACTGTGAATTTAGATGTTTTCCGTGGCATGGACATGCATTGATGGTACAGTGTAATTGACTCAAAAGTCTTTTTATTTCACTTTTTTCGTTTAACTCTTTGCCTGTCTTGCTGGGTCGATCTTCTTTTTAAATGTGCAGTGCTAACCCTATCCCACGCTGACTGCATTAGGCTTCTGATAGTACTCTGTAGTGTTTGAATAGAACTTTTAGTCCATTTAGTTTGTGATGAACTTTCAATCATGTCTTGAACTGATTCTTGTACCGACATTGCTTCTTCAGTAAATGACCTGACAATGCTTTTCGCTTTTATCTTTGTATTAGTCTTTTATACTTTAACAAAGAATGCTAACTTAAGTAGTAGCAGTCTTTTAATTTCATCAGTCTTTTTTTACATGCCATACATGTGCCAAGAGCTTTAAGCTTTTCTGACCTATATGATCAAAATGTGCTTGCATGAATTAAAATCACTTGTGTACTTGTTAATAAATAATATCTGGGTCATTTGTGTTTTTATTTTCTATATGAAAGTGTTGTATACACTTGTACGCATAGTTGAATTGGATTGAAATTGTTTGGGTTAACACCGCAACATTTAGCACTGTTTGTAAATCAACGTATGTCTGTATATAAGTCCCTCATCTAAAGTAACTTACAGCCATGATTGCGTGTATACATCATACTTTTTCATTCTAGCCCCTGGTGGGAATTGAACCCCAACCCTTGTGTGCTCTATCTGTTTATACATGTTAGTCATTGAACAGATGCTCCCATTGAGAGCAACATATTTCAGCTGGTGAAAATATTTTAACATAGCCAAGTAGTTGTCCACAGGTTGCTAAATGGTTGCTAAATCTTTTTGCAACCCCAGACATCAAAATCACCCCAGACATTTAAATCACCTGTCTCCAGTTCACAAGTTGGCGGCTTGTAATCCTGCAGAGCTCAACCTGCCTGCTGGAAGAGGCAGAATAGAAACACACTGTTAAATCAGCAGACATGTACCTAAAGTCAATCAGTTAATTTAATGTTTCAGAAAAGAAAGCTGATAATGGACGTTGCAATGCTCCTCTTTTCGTAACAACAGAATGCTATGCAGCTCTCATCTTTTTGGATAATTATTGGATTGCAGTGCAACTGACAATTATCAGGTATACAGTGTTGCCACCTGAGAAAAGAGTTTTAAGCAACTGATGTGTCAGTAAGTGTGTATATGCTTGTAAAACCCATTTAAAAACATATGCACGTATGAGTGCAATTGTATGTGTATTTGTATGAGTTTTCATGTGCACATGTTTTTGGTAGCTGTTCACTACTCAGGACAGTCCTACCCAGGACAGTCTATTCCCAGGTTCGTCCATACCAGGACAGTCTGGCCTCCCACTCAATAGGTAGATAAATCAGGCCCCAGACTACGGCTGACACCCTGGTGTCACTTGGAGCTCCCTCACGCAAGGCCTAGCAACATTTATCTGTGTGTGTGTGTGTGTCTGTTTGTGGTTGTGAATTAGTGAAAATGTGTGTGTGTGTGTGTGTATATGGAATCAGAGTTTATATAACATATGCATGCAGGTGTGTGTTGAAAGCGGGTTAAACGAAGGCCATCCCAGGGGAGGATCACTCGAGGGGAAACCTTCTCTGGCAGAAAGGTGCTAGCCGATTAGCGTTTGTGTTCACAAGGCTGATTTCCATCCTCCCTGCCCTGGCTTGCGTGACCCAGTCGTCCCCGTGAAATCCTCTACTAATCTGGCTTCACTGTCCTCCCCCTTTACCCATCCTAACGGTGTGTCACCTGTAAGCACTTCTTGTGTGTGCAGGACTCCGGGGATATTCTGATTTTTTTGTGTCCTTTCAAGGGAAAACCAGTTGTGTTTGGTTCAAGATATCTAGATGAATTTGGATGTCTTTGTCTCTCCTCTTTCTTCTGATCTTTTGGTGTGACCACTGTGGGTTGATCGGGTGAATAATGCCTTGGCTTCTCTATGCCCATGTCTTGTTGAGCTGCTTCAGTTTGGTTTATTCCTCCTGCCCTTCCCAATGCAGCTGTGTGTACCAGGGACGGACTGACGCTACAGGGACCAGGTATTTCTTTTGGTTTTTTAGAGGATCCTGTGCAACGTTTGGTATTTACGTGTAGTGTGACCCTTTGAAACCCCACACTAATCTACAACTGAGGTGACACCAGTATAACGGAGGTGCCTCATCTGCCCCGGTGTTCAGAAACACATCATTCAGAGGTGTTTTGAGCCATTTCACGGTTTGTTTTTAACGAAACCGAGCACAAGAAAAAACACTTGACGACATCTTATTTTTGGAATGTCGAGTTCCATTTTGTTCAGAATAAGATACATTCTTCTGGAGCATTTTAATATTTCACTTTGATTGACTGAATGCATTGCAAGGTATTGCATTTTACATTAAGTCATACCATTATAAAAATGTATCTTGTGTTTTTGTTATTCATTAATACAGATCTATTTCATGGCTCAACAAGCTTCTTAACACTAACAAAGAAGTGTTTTCTTTCTTTAACATGCTCACAACATTACATACTCAAGGATGTTCAAATCAGATTTAGATTTTCTATACCCTTGGTTAGAATCATTATATACACATTTTAAACAACATGTAAATTCTTTAAACTGTACCATCTTGCTGCCCCAAAGAAAATCATCCAATTCCCACTTCCCCTTCCACTTCACTGTTTCTAATCTGATGTGTAAGTAATGATTTGTGAATATACTCAAAGAGGATTTTCTCAATAATTATCTTAAGGCAATTCACAGATGTAATTCTGCCTTTCACATCCAATGAAATGAAACTCCAATAGTATTTTCCAGTATTTTTTAAATCACAGCTATGTCAGACCTATATCCGATTGAAGTATAACTATAGGTGTTTCACAGTACCTCTGTTGTGTTTTCAAACACTTTCTGTGTATCAAACAATTCCTTTGCGTTTTACATTCCAACAGCCTTTAAACACCAGATCTCAGTTTGGGTATATGCATGGGGCTATGAGTCCCTGTTTTTCATTGCATTAAAATGCTTTTATCAATACCTGCATTAAACATTTTAGCAGACATGTAGGATTTATTTTTGTTGAACAGCTTTTAGGTTTGAATAGATTTACAGTACCAGATTTTACCTTTGAGTCTCTTTCAGACTGTATATTATGAGTTCAGTACTGTCCCTTCCTTCTGAGATTCTGGTCCAGGAAGCGAATGGCTATTTATTTACTCCACAGAAATGTTTACATTGCTGAATACAAACCTAATAAACATCACATACTATTTTTACAAAAATGTCTCTGGTGAACAATTACATAAAAATATCTTCATTTTGTTAAAATAAGATGCCATATGGACAAAAAACAATAATGATTCTTCACCTTATTATTTCCTAATATATCAATAAAGAACAGCAATTTCTAATCTTTTGAGGTCGTAGTTAACAGCTGATGTATATTCTTTAACATACACAAAAAGTTAAAAAAAGTTAAATTTCAATAAGCATAAAATGTCAGTCAGAGAAAATAATGGCCATTGATGTTACCATATATAAACAGTATAAACTCTGTATGGATGATGTGTAAATTGAAAACATCAACTGAAGACTAAATATAAAGCCTTACAGAACTTATGCTACCAGTTAAAGTGATTTTATAATAGAAGCACTGTTCATTTTCTCTATGTGTATATGTATATATATAAATATGTTAATTCTTTATTGACAGAGGAGATTAAATGGAAAACAGACAATAGAATGATCTGAAATTGCATTAGGTTGGACTTGAACCCATGCTTTTCCGGCATGTTAGACCCCTGAACCCCCTAGGTTTTAAACAACTAATCTCTGTTGTAAATATAGGTTGTACAGATGGCAACATAAAGCATTGGCCAACTTGTACCATCCATCTCAAGGTTCTTTGTTCCTGGTCAGTTGTCTAGGATTTTGGCCAAACGTTTACACATATGACTCAACTTAGGGCCCAGTGATCAGATGAATCAGGTACTGTAGGCTACTGGGCTGTAACAAAGAAACCATGTGGTTCTTAAGAACTAACCTGACAAGTGGTATGGCTGCAACGCATATATAATGAAACTCTAGGTAAGTCTGAAAGAAAAAAATATATACTGATATATATATTGTGCTCAGCAGGTTGCTGCAGACGTATATGGACATATATATCTACATTCAAACCATGTGCATGTGTTCTGTTACTCCTAGGTCAGTGCTCTGCAATGACCCAGACATGTCTGACATCCCTGTTAACGTCCCCGTGGACACAGTCAAACTTCGGGTCGAGAAGACGGGTGTGCGCCGCATCCCCACTGAAGCTTTCTACTACCTGAATGACCTACGCTACCTGTGGGTCACCTACAACTCCATCTCCTCTGTGGACGCGGCTGCATTCTACAACCTTAAGATCCTCCATGAACTGCGGCTGGACGGAAACCAAATCTCCACGTTTCCCTGGACGTCCCTGAAGGAGATGCCCAGTCTGAGGACGCTGGATCTTCACAACAACCGTTTGACTTCTATTGCTGTTGAGGCGACCCCGTACCTCATTAATATCACCTACCTGGATGTCTCCAGCAACCGGCTCACTACTCTGTCTTCGGACATCATGGATATTTGGCCACCGTTCAACGGAATGCCTGTCTCCTCCGATCTGTCTCCGAAGGTGGTGCTTGGTAAGAGAACTGGAGATGTGGTGTGGCTGTACGATGTGGGAATGAGAGCAGGGCATGGCAGCACGACCCGATTTGAGACTGCACTTGCCTGAGAACGTTCAGTGAGCAGCTGCTCTACTGGAGAACTCTGATTTGCTGACTGATGCTACAGCAGGTTTGGAGCAGTTGGTTCACCGGGAGGTCTGCTTCCCCGGTTCCAAGAATAATTTGAAAGATCCACTTATTTAGGAAGAAAACTTCAAATGCTAAACTACTATGAATAGACAACATAGAATATCTGGAAGACAAATTATCGGAGCCATCTCTGCAGTTTACCGAATCAATCTATTTTAGGCACATAAGAAGTTAAGAGGTTGATCGCTTTGTGACCACTGGCTTGGGCCAATCAAATTAGTTATTTTACCATGCTTTGATTTGCATTACATTCAACCTCAGATGTACCCAATATTTCATTGGCATGCTAACTGATAGATGGAAAGATAATGTAACAACTGACATATCTTGAGTGGAGGGAAATATTTCTATAATCTCATACAATATGTTCAAATAATAATAATAATTACAACAATACATATATTCTTGGGACTCAGCAATGGGACATTAATTTACTGTATATATATTATTTTTTCTTTAGATTGCAACATTACATTTGACAGTAGTATCCACAGACCAACAACGAGTGAGGGATTTATTCCCCTTTATAGGGGCCATCTGCAGTAAAATTAAATAAACCAATTAAAACGAAAAAAGAAAGCAGCCAACATGCCAAAGATTTGTTCAAATTTAAAGGTGCACCCCTGCCCCATTGAAAGTACCAAGTTCCTTTATCAACACACTACAAAAGTGATCTCACCTCTTCTATAATGGATGACCTCAATGTATGAAAATGAGCCTCATGTGTGCAGCATGTTTAGGGCGGTCAACGCACTGATCTCTCCGTTTAATAAAGATGCATTCTGTTATTTCTGGCCACTGGTTCTAAAACTGGCTCTGTTGAGCAAAGCAATTATGACTATGCTGTGTATGCACCTTTATTGGCCTCATGACATCAAAACCACTTTCAATATTCTACTAACTGATAAATCCAATGATAACGACAGCACGAAAAATCCAGTTAAAAGGTCTCTGCAACTCTTCAATGTTGTTATCGTATGTTTTTGTGTACATGTTTCTCTGTCATAGTGTAGACCAAAAATCCCCTCAAAATTATGAAATACAAACATATTTCGCCATTCCCATTTGGAAACAGGTTAGTTCCAGTTGAGGGTGTAAAGTAAATGCAAATGAAAGTGCAATTCCAGTTAGGGTTAGAGAGTATTGTAAAAAGATTATTCACAGGCTTTAAACATTATTCACATGTTCTTCTGGATTAACTCAACTGAGTGAATACATGTCAGCAAGTTGGAACTTAGCTCTACACTTTGAGGATTGTGTGCTTTTTAACATTTGTAGATGTTAATGGACGGACGGATGTTAAAACTGACATTCAATGATGAGATCAGCAATTTCCACTGTTTGTCTTTTCACTGTTAGAGGCTAACATTAGCAAGACAATTTGCTTGCAATTAGCCTCTGTTTATTGTAGGAGGGATGAGTAGTCTGCACAACCATATCTGCAAAATGTGGTACTATGCACTTGCGCTGACCAAATATTTCTGATGGATTAAGGTTGATTTTAGCAAATTTTGGCATTGGCACTTAATACATGTGTGTTTGTGAATGACTAGATGACAAATATATTTTAGGTTAGGCTTAGGTAAATGGGATTAGGGAAAATGGGATTTTGAATGGAATTAATTGGTTAGGTCCTTACAAGCACAATAAAAGGCAGAATGTGTGTGTGTGTGTGTGTGTGTGGCTGAATGATAGAGTGGAATATTGTATACATATATCTGTATAGCTGTTAGAGTGTGTGTATAGCTCTACATCTGTGCGTAGTGTGTACATCTTGTGTGTTTATTGCATGTTTGTTCTGCTAGAGCTAATACATGTACCTAATCCTTTAGCAAATTGGCTTTACGTAGAGAGGCTCTAAGTGAGACCTACTGCCTGTTATATGTAACATGGTAATAGCTTTAATGTTATCTGTAAGAGATAATATATCTCACAATTTGAGCCTCGCTCTGGAAAATCCCATTATTATGGTCAATTGGAGGTTATTCAAATTCCCAGACACTTTAGAAAGACATGCAACAACATGCAAGGCCTTTCCTCAAGTAAAAATGTAAATGAACATAGCAATATAAAACATGTCCTCTTTGACCCACTTCAGGTCTCCAGGACAACCCGTGGGTATGCGACTGCAGGATCTCCAAGCTGATTGAGCTTTCCAAAATGGCTGACACGTCTGTGGTATTCATGGACCAGTTCCTGTCCTGCAGCGGGCCTGAGAATCTGGTCGGGGTGTTGTTTCAAAGGGCAGAACTGGAACAATGTCTCAAGCCCTCTGTCATGATGTCAGCCACCAAGATCACAGCCACGTTAGGCAGCAACGTGCTTCTGCGCTGCGACGCCACAGGTTTTCCAACACCTACCCTAATTTGGACCACGTCAGATGGCTCCCCCGTGAATAACACAGGTATGAACCATCAGACCCCATGTTAGAAGGAAAGGCATACAGTTTTTTTCAGAAGTAACTTATGGATGGAAAAAAATATATTTCAAGTTATACGATTGTTCTGCTGTTGATATTTGTACTTCATTTTGGCCCAGTTTTGTTGACAAAGATTAAGCCCTGTCCTGGACAAAAAAACCTGACTCAATAGAAAGTCTCCACTGACCTTGAGTTTTAGTGCAGGACTGGGCTTAACCGATGTCCGCGAAACCCGTCGTTGGAAGTCAATATTTAGGCAAAATGCTGAATCTCTGCATTTTCATGATCTACCTACAGTTGTCCAGGAATCTCCGGGCGAGGGTGTCCAATGGTCCATTATCAGCCTGAACGGCATCTCATACAAAGACGACGGGCAGTACAGCTGCAAGGCAAAGAACGTAGCCGGTAACTCAGAGGCTTCCATCACCCTGTCTGTGGCAGGTTATGTCGCTACAACCATGAACCGACAGAACACAAACGCAGACACTGGAGGTGATAGCCAGTCCACCACGTCCGCTGCTCCCACATCAGTCTTCTTAAACTCCCCTTTTACCACGTCATCCACCACTGTACAAGCCACGACCACACCGCCCCCCACATCGCCACCCGTCCCCGTCAACAGGAAACCCACGCCTGACGGTGTGCGGCAGAGAGACCCATCCAAACCGTTCAAGATCCAGTCAGGCAGTGACAGGAAGCTAGCAGCAGATCAGAGCAATAGGAAGGGTGCTTCCAAAAGCATCCAGGATCTAAATGTGGTGGAGGAAACACCATACAGCGTCGTATTGCTCTGGACAGCTGACGGTTTGCCCGGCGATGCTCCTCTCACCATTGTTTACTCCACTTACGATCAAGTGGACGACTCCAAAAGAACAATGGAAACCAACGCCGGCAGTGGCAAAGTACTCCTCGAAGGCTTGACTTCTGGAACGAGGTATCAGGTTTGCCTGGTTGCACAGGGCAGCGCAGCAAGGAAAGACCCCTGTATTGACTTCTTTACCCTGGACATTATCCAGGACGATGATGTCAACCAGATGCTGATGATATTCAGTGGCGTTGCCTGTGCTGTGGTTGTAGCTGTCATTGGTCTGCTGATCTATAAGATCCTGTCACTGTACTGCAAGAAAAGTGTGCCAGGTTCGGATGAAGAGCTATCTAAAGACACTTACGTGAAGTTTGAGACACTCTCAATGAAGCAGAGGACCTTAAATGTTAATCCCACTGAAATGTGGGCCCGCAGGCAAACCCAAGAGTCCCAAGAGAGGATGCTTCTTTGCTCAAGGTCCAGCATTGACTCCCAAATGACATACAAGAGTGACAGTTCCAGATCAGAATTTCTGTGCTAGTTCAAGAAACGATGGCACTCTTATGACGAACACTGGAGATCTTTTAGAATGGTTGTCCGATTTTTTTACTGATTTGTTGTAGCCTTAATTGTTCAGAGATTTGTCACAATGCCAGAATTGTGATATTGAAAATATTTTTCTATGGAAGCTAACCATGTTAAGAAGGTTGCTCTTGGGACACCATGCTGTCATACAGATTATGACATACATGTCTGTTTTTATTATTATGAGATAAATGTACATATGCGTATAAGCATGCATAATTTCAAGTTTAAACATAATATTTGACATAAAACAAGATTCTGAGGGACCAAAAGTTTAGCCTTTTTTAATAGATTTTTTACCATAAATAATTCAAGTATCATGATATTGGTATTGTGCCAACTCTGTTGAGATGCTGTCTCTGCAGTTTCACACTTGAATGAAACTCAGTTGAATCCAATTTTCCATAATACTGTAATGAAATAATCTTTCACTGTGACCACTATGGCCTACGTGTATGTCACCAAACATCGCTCAGTATCTGGTTCCAATGCATAAGAAATGAATTGATCTCAGTATTCTATCAACTGACATATCTGCTTTCCAAATCTATGACCAACAGCACATTGCACATTTTACTGCTGTTAATGGTGACAAACACTAATCACTCTGTCAAACCTCGAAGATATTTGTTGCCTTAATCTACTGAAAAGCTATTTATTTCTCGAAGCTAGTGTATAAAAAGATTCAGCCTGCCCACCAAGTGAGGACACTGTTTCTGTGAAAGTGATTGTACATACAGTATTTGTACATAAAATACGGTGTTCTTATTTTTAATTAAATACATATTTGTTTATCTCATGTAATTAATTTTCTTATTAGTGCTTGGGTATACATATATATAACAGTGTTGGCCATTAAAAATCATGTACAGATCTTAATTAAGCTCTCAATCAATAATATCTACTAGTCGTGATGTTTCTCCATGTGATAATCTCTGGTCTTTGCTTATGAGTTTTCAATATTCACTCTTAGCTGTGATATTTCCCCATGTGATGTTATAGTCACTGGCCTTTGCTTGTGAGATTTTTCCTATGTTCTGCTATATTTTTCCACATGTTAAAAACACTGGTCTTAGCTGAGCATGTGTAGTCAAATACTATATATACTATCTATGATGTTTCCTCATGTGATAATCTCTTCTCTCAGCTGTAATGGTTTATATGTGTAATGGAATTCTGGGCCATTCCCTCACTGAAGCAACAGGTGCATATATACTGTACTTCTGTAGGTCACAAGCCTTCCTCCGTCTCACTGCCGTTTCCGCAGTGAATCGCAGCATGCACTGTCTCACAGGTTGTAAGTATTGAGTATGTAGATGTCTGTATGTGCATCAGCAGTAGTGTGACTGTGTATAAGAGCATGTAAATGTCAAAATATATCCGCTATCACCAAAGAACAGTGAGAGGACGGAACCGTAATCGCAGGGTCACGGCTTCCTGGATGCCTCAACAGACCTGGCCATAAATCCTGACTGCACAGGCACGGTCAGAACATCATTCCCATGGTTCCCTGGTTCTCTACCACCAGCTGCATGGCTCTGGACAGCGCTACCCGTCACGCCAGCTGTTCCGTTAACATGACGACGCCCATGGTGTTTCACAAACAGAGATAGACAGGGTTAAAATATCGCTAGTCTTGAGCTCAGTCTGCCCATGGAAACACGCAAGTTCTACTTCTGCACTGGATGGGTGGATGGCTGATAACTTACACCTTTAAGGACACCCAACATAATTCAAATCGTTGGTAGATGAATACAGACAAATAAACATTGTCTGTGTATTTTCATGACGTTAGAGTTGGTACACAAAAATAATAGGCCACAATATTCAAGATGTACTGCGTGACATTTGAAAACTCATCACAGTGTTCAGGTGACTCTGAGTCCCTGGTGTGCAGGATCTGACCAGGAGTGAAAAACACCGTCACAATTATAAAAGCTGCTGTCCACAGGGTGACATCATGAGACAGTGACCCCTGACCGGCTCCAATTCCAACTGGCATCATTTAGCTGGAGACGCTGAGGTCTTCCCAGCAGCCCAGTCCTCCCCAATGCAGCTACTGACAAGGCCACTTGTGACACTGCTGCTAACAATACGCCAGTCATCCTGGGTATGAATAGAGGCTGGCGGAGTCTGATGATTGGTTCCCTGAGTAAACAGAAAACAAGGAGGCCACTGACAAAACTCCTACGAGTTCCCTCGCTTACTCACCCAGGCTGAGTCACTCAGGTCAGAGCTTTGGGACAGACATACTATACTGTATAATGTATGCACATAATCTGAGTATACACACATTCTGTATCTGTACAACATCGTACAACTGAGGAGTCCTCCTAACCTGACTGACCCTGATGTAGAAAATCGGGCAGGGGAAGAGGACTGATTTGAATATTCACACACATAGAATATACCAGAAAAATTACAACAGAACGCAATGATGTGCATATAATTTAAAACCTATATTCAATAGAAAATAGCACAAAGACAACATATCAAATGGTAAAACTGCGATAATTATTCTTGAAGTTTATTGAAAAATGTATGTAAAAAATGTATGCAAAAATGTTACGCCAGCAACAAATTTCTAAATAGTTGGGACAGATTGAACAAAATACTGGAAATGTTGTGTAATGCTAAAAACTTAGTCTGGTGGAATATCACACAACTTATTAGGTCAATTGACAAAAGGTCAGTAACATGGTTGGGTTTAAAAAGATCATTCCAGAGAGGATGGTTCTGTCAGAAGTGAGGATCAAGAGGGGTTCACCACTCTGTGAAAGACTCCACAGGTAAACAGTGCAACCATTTAAGAACTTTTCAAAACATAAAATTGCAAAGAGTTTGGCTATCGCATCATCTTCCGTAAAATTATTAAAAGGTTTAGAGAAATCTTTGCCAAAAAACAATATTGGGTCCTCAGGTGGCACTGCATTTAAAACAGACATGATTCTGTAGTGGAAATCACAGCATGGGTTCAGGAACACTTCCAAATCATTGTCTGTGTACACAGTATGTCGCTGCATCCACAAATGCAAGTTAAAACTCTACCATGAAAAGAAGAAACCATATGGAAACAAGATCCAGAACCGCTGCCACTTTCACTGGGCCTGAGACTGAGGCAAAGTGGAAAATTGTCCTGCGGTCTGACAATTAGAAATTATAAATGATTTTGGGAATCATGGAAGCTGTGTCCTCTGGGCAAAAAGAGAAGAGGGACCATCCAGCTTCTAATCAGCACACAGTTCAAAAACCAGCATCTATGATGGTATTCAAGGTGTATTAGTAAATATGGCATGGGTAACTTTCATATCTGTGAAGGTGCCATTACTGATGAACAATATATACAGGTTTTGGAGCAACATATGCTGCCATCCAGATTATATCCTTTTTAGGGAAGGCCTTGCTTATTTCTGCAAGACAATGTCAAAACACATTCTGCATATATTACAGCTGCATGGCTTCGTAGTAAATTTCTGGTTGCTAAACTGGCCTGCCTGCAGTCCAGACCTGTCACCCACTGAAAGCCTTTGCTTCATTATGAAATGAAAAACACGACAAAGGAGACACCGAAATGAGCAGCTGAAATCATATATCAAGCAAGAATGGGAATACACTTCACTTTTAAAACTACAGAAATTGGTCTCCTCAGTGCCCGAATGCTTACAGAGAAGCGTTTAGGACAGGTATTTTATAAGAGGTGGCGCAACAGAGGGGTGAACAAGCATCTGTCCCAACTTTTCAGAAATGTGTTGTTGGCATCAAATTCAAAATGGGCATGTATTTTTCCAGAAACAATAACATTTATCAGTTTTAAAATTTGATATGATGGCGTTGATATGATTTGCACGTTGCTGCGTTCTGTTTTTATCAGCATTTTACACAGCGTACCAACATAATTGGGATGGTTTACCAACTTAAAAAATATCTTCTGAAAAGCATACACAAAAGATACAGAAAGAACATATGATAATTATCACACGCAAATCCTTCTGGGGACCAGGATAGTAAAAAAATCACCTAACCCACACCTTACCCTAACCCTAACCTTAAGCTCAAAATGCTAAACTTAATTCTAACTAACCATAACCTAGGCCCTAAACTTACAACAAATCCAAATTCTAACATTAAAGCCCGGTGAACATTTTAGCCTAACCTCTGGCTAAGAAACCTTATGGGTCCTGAATCATCAGGTTTCCTTATATTTGTATGGATGTCTGGTTCCCACATCTATAGTAAACTCAGTATCACACACAGACACACCCACACAGGGTAGGCTGGGGCAGAGGGTGGGATAAGGAATAGGAGTTGCTGTTATTTTCGTGGGACCTCGCTGCAGCCAGGATAATTACTAGAATATTCCGCATTCTGCTTCAGACACCAACACTAGTTGGAGGAAAATCCTTCTCCACTCTGTCCTGGGATGTGTAAAATTTACCACGGTGGTGTCAGGAATTTCATACTTTGCTTCCAAAACAGCTAAACAACCTAGGGGCCAGAGTGAGGAGCCTAAACCATCTGAACAGCCTGCCTCGGGGCAGAGAATCCACTGGCTTGCTCACTTACCCTCCTCCTTTTGTCTGTAGCCTCCCTCTCATTTTCCACCAATTCTGGGATGTGAATCTTCACTCTCCTATCTCAATTCACGCTGGGGCCTTGGAGAAGGATGCCCAACGAGCAACAGCAACTGTTGCAGAGTTTTGGGGGAATATTTGTGTGCCAGGTCTGACCACGACAAAGAATGCCTGGCTGGGGTGAATAAAGTGTGCCTCCCTGGATTGAGACAGAGTGCAGGATTATGTTGGTTGTGGCGTTTGCGGCTGTGCTGGTCTTTTTTGCGGTGAAAAGTGACGAAGTATCAGCAGTATGCTGGCGAGGTGACCAGTCTGGTTGGGGCAACAGGACCTGTCTGGGTAAGTGCTAGGGCAAACTGGACAGGGATTGGAAAAGCTCATTATACATTGTACATGTCTATTTGTTTTGTTTGTGGTTAAATGCTTTGCTTTCGTTGAAGAACTTCTCAAATTGCCAATTATTATAAGGAGATTGAGGTGTTGGATATATTATATATTTCAATTGATCCCAAAGTGCACTTAGCCACATAAATGATGACCAGTAAAAGGGCATAAAATATACAGATCCAATTAAGCTCCACATCGCGCTCTCTTTGCAATTGATGATAAGTGGTCTGTCTCCACCCAACATCACAGAACATGGAACCACAGGTGTCAGATGCATTGTGTTTTGGGGTAGCTGGTAACAGTCACCCTTAAACAAGGACAACATTTATCCCTGACTGAAGAACTGTTAGGGGTATGGTTACAGACGGATTCATCGTGCGTCACAGAGAGCTGGCTGACCAGCGTGAGGTCCGGTCCATTGGTTTATGCTTGTCCTTAGGGGGCTCAAATCTGGGTTATCCACCCCTCTGACGTGCCGGGCCACTGCCTGTCTGATCATCAATAATGGTCTGGACCTGAAGGACCTGGCTGTCTTCTAAGCTGACAAGAGATATCTACATCAATTAACCACTTAGGGTCAGGCTGACAAGACGTTATGCCCTGGACTGGGTCAGGCTGACAAGACGTTATGCCCTGGACTGGGTCAGGCTGACAAGACGTTATGCCCTGGACTGGGTCAGGCTGACAAGACGTTATGCCCTGGACTGGGTCAGGCTGACAAGACGTTATGCCCTGGACTGGGTCAGGCTGACAAGAC
>JACXGJ010005634.1:0-11130 GCA_016801105.1 Esox niger | reverse complement strand
AAGACAGTACCCTTGTTGGCCTTGTCAAGCATGACTCTGTATTGTCTGCATGCTGTTTCCAAGCAACTTAGCAATGACCCATTCTGAAAGTGCCCCAGTGGGTATCCGTGGCGACATGATCCAATACACAGGCTCATTGTGTGCAGCCTCAGGCTGAGGGAGATGTTGTCTTCATTCCTCAGCACCAGTGACTATGGATGCTCTTGATTAGGGTGCGTTATCCCTGCGTTGACACGGGCATGTTAGCCCAGATTAGCATGTCTTTTGGGGTCAAGGTCAGAGAAACACCCACCGAACACACAAGTAGCATTCATGTGTTTGACTTTTCTGTTTCTCGATGGCCATCACAGCTGTCTCAGCTGTTGTGCTTCCACTTAATGAAATGTTTTCCTCCAAATATATTCACATTTTTATGTTCTAGCGTAACATAATTTGTTATGTTATGTTTGCTAGTAATTGAAGAAGAATTTGGTTGTGATTATTTCCTCTAGTATTTCAATCCATATACTCTGCTTGACAGGTACTAGTAGAGTCCGAGGATGTTTGTGAAAGAATAATGTTCAGGCCCAGGTTGCTAAGAGACAACTGTCTTATTGGAAAGCAGTCAGAGTTTCCTCTACTTCCGTCCCCATTAGAGACATGAATAGACTTGTAGACAGCAACATTGATTTAACACATCAAAGAAATGTACCAGCACTGGGCATCACGCACCGAGAAAGGAACTGCCATTGACATTGCAAATTCCATGGCAATTGTGACTTGCAGCCTTGAATGTTTTTCAGTCAAAATACAAAAGGTATTCTAATACACTTAAACCTAATGAAATGATTCCAATTTGCCATACCTGTAAATCCAACTTGTGTGTGGTTGTTCATTCATAATTCACTGTATCATATTTTCTGCAGCCTGTTACTGACATTTACATCAATTTAACTAAAATTTAAGGACGTATATGAATAGATCGTTGTAAGTGAAGACTATTTACGCATTCTATTCATCAGGTACCTAAGGTCAAGGTATGACTTAACCATCTGTAACATCACTGTCTGCTTTGCTGATGTTGCATGACATTTCAGAAAGCTAGCTAAGAGCTTATTGCAAAATAAAGCATCAGTTATAACACATTTTTATTATAACTGATGGATAATTCAAACATACTCTATATTACATTATTATGGCTATAGTAAGTTAGTACTATTACCACCCTCTATTAAATTGTAAACAAATATTTATTTTTAAATAAATGTTTTATTATTATTTAACATTTGCATAATTCACCCAGCAGGGCTTTAATCAGGAATTTAATGTCACATAATTGGGCAGAAAACAAATATTGAAAAAGAAAAAAAAGATTTAAGCAGGAGAACAAATTGTTGATCATGTGTAAATGTGTAGTAGTGAAAATTACATTGTTCTCACCTCCACTGATGTATTTTATGGACTGCGGGAATAATGTCCAAACACTGAAACATTTTTCTTTCACTTCCAAAATGAGTAAAACCAGCTCAAAAACGGTGACATTTTCTCTCTGTTGGCAAGATGTACTGTATATTTTCCGCTCTCAAACATTATGAAAGGTAATGAAGCTAACACGTTTATGAAGCCCTGTTGCTACACCATTATCTAGTGCCTATGATTGAATGTGTTTTCGTCTGGAAAGCCCCTGAGCCATATATGATCTACGGCCATGGCCATGCCATATACCGGATGGACCTGGATGGACGGAACCAAAGAAGGATTGTGGCTGGGGTTGGAAACTCGATTCTACTGGACTTCCACTACATAGAGAAGAGAGTTTACTGGGTCAATATAAAGACAGGGGTCATCTACAAAACAGCAATGAATGGAACACAGACACAGGTACCATCACCTTTATTATTCCTTTTAACAGCTCCCCAAATGACTATTTGAAGGTCCTATTTTTAGGGGCTATTATAAAATGGTTATTCCAGTGACTTATAAGGGTTTCCCCAGAGTTTATATGTGAAGAACTATTATTTCACATTCCACCATTTGCTATAGTTTCCATATTTGGATTGCCTGACATTACCATGGCATCATAATATCAATAAGGACATGGATTACCTACCATTTGTCCGCAGTTAGTCACCATGGCATTGAATGTATGCTTCAGTAGGTTGAGTCAATGACATGAATGGTTATACAACTGTACTGCATCCTCTTTAGAAGCTATATTCGTCTGAGAAAGGCATCTCGGGCCTCGCGGTCGACTGGGTTCACAACTTTGTTATCTGGACCTGTGGAGAGAAGGGAACTATCAAAAGAGTCGATACAAATGGGAAAAATGAGAGGACTCTTTTAAGACGTTTATCTCATCCAATCTCCGTAGCTGTTGCCCCAAATGACAGGTAACACAATACATTTAATCAAGCATCTACATTTGATATGTTTTCAAGCAACGACATGTAGGATTAGAGCACAGATTACCGTGCTCTAATTATTGCCTGTTTAGTATAAATGCTGGACCTTTAACACGACTGGCACATAGGTGCAATCTGGCAGACCGCCTCTCATGTCCCTTCGTCTTCTAGTTAGAGATTATTCAGTATTAGTTTGAAGCTATACTATATGTATATATATGTAGATTTTCTGTATTGCATTTTCTAAATTGCTACTAAATGTTAATCTGTTTATTCAATTGATTCTCCTGTTGTTTGGGATTGAAACATTTGGTATTAATCAACTGGGAACAGCTTATCTAGGCATCTCTTTTGAATTCATTTGAAGTCTTCTGTGTAGGCCATTTACAAATTACTATCCCTTTCCCCAAGGTTCATATTCTGGTTATCTGATGGCATAACACCCAGCATCCAGAGGTCTGATTTAACAGGAAAGATGATCACCACAGTGCTAAAGATCCCAGGGAGACTGGGAGCTCTGGCCGTCGACCGGAAAGACAAACGGCTGTTCTGGGTCCAGTTCAGTCCAGGGGGAGAAAGTGCCTTTGGATCGTGTGACTACAATGGGAATGTTATTCATGTCATTGCTCAGCCGCTACAGTAAGCATTTACCTTCAGGTTCCACAGAGGCAGTAAAAGCATTTATGACATCTGTGGGACATTTGTGCTCTGGCTTTGTCAAGAGCTAATGGGGACTGTCATTTATAAAACATGTTAACTGGGCAGAGTGTGCAACATGAGATGATCAATGGAACCCTGTGGCATTTTTCAAAATACCCAGGACCCAAAACAGGACACGTGACTATACAGGGCTAATTCTCTGTAGCATTAATCCGTCTAACTCAACTTTATCATGTGCATGACACCGATGACACACAGCCAAAGAAAACAAACCCAAACGTTATACCTAGCCATCATTCTGACATCCACATATGTCCACACTGGACCAAATCTGAACAAATTATTGACGCTTGTGTTTTTTTCTAATGCGGTTCTGACCAGCTTCAGTTGTTTGTGTTTGGACAAGCACGTTATTGAAATGTGTATAAATGGCTAAACCGATTTAGTTTTGATCAGGTCCGGCCTTGATCTCAACATCCACAGACATCCAGACCTTTTACAAACCGACCATAATGTACTCATCTACAGCTTGTTCAGATTGAGTCCTGAATGAACATGGGAAATTGTGTCAATTATGGACATGTATGTAAATTATAGACATGTATGTAAATTATAGACATGTGTAAATTATGGACATGTGTGTAAATTATGGACATGTATGGACATTATGGACATGTATGGAAATTTGGTAAATTAAGATGCTTATATGTGTCTTACGATTGAAGTTTAATAAACAAAAAGATATTGAATTTTTTTATTGTTCAGCTGGCCGGCAGAGAGGCATTCAGGCGTGTTCTTATTTGAATGTTTGCTGAAACATTTGCCTCAGTAATAATTATGCTCGCGCTTAAGGTCTGGGTGTGCCACACAGGATAGGATTGACTCAAACTGTCATAAGCAATAGAGAAAGACATTGAAAATGGGTGAACTCTTCGAACAAGAGGCATTCACTTCGACAAACAGTCAACACCTAGTCAGAAAGGTTTTAAGGACAAAGGTTTAGGCACAGCGATATTTTTTATAGGCAGCTATCTTTGTTAGGCATTAGAGCAGAAATAATTTGTCACACTACATCAGTTGTGGGTCAGTATTTCATTGCTAATTTCTCTATTTTCCTACCAGCAGTACTCCGTCTGTGGGGATGTCCGTGTTCCTGCAGCACATCTACTACAATGATGAGACGACACACACTATACGACAAGTCAATAAGTACTCGGGGCAGAATGCAAAAAGTGTCAACCCAAAACGAATGGCACACCCCCCAATGCATATCAAGGTGGTTCATCCTCTAAACCAACCAACTGAAGACTCCATACCTGTCTTTCCAGGTCAGGGTTCAATGTCCAATGTATTTATATGTTTAGCCCTACTCCAACTTTAAAGCAGTCAAATATTTCATTTTCCCATGTTTATTAGACAGTCATAATGACAGCTAAATGGTAAGAATTTTAAATGTATATGTATTCTGAAATACATTCTGAACTTGAAATTTAGTGTGAAATTATACTAATCGCTTTTTAATGCAAGAGCATTCTGCGAAAGCATTCTGCTTTATTGCATCATTAAGGTGATTTGGTTATGAAACACCAATGACTGATCATCTGTGTGAGTGGGTGGACCCGAGGCCCACCTGTCGGCTAATCAGGGTTGTGTACTGTACGCAAATGGATCTCAAATGGATTCCAAACATCCATGAGATCCGACTTAACAATTCTTGAGTTGTTCAAATCCATAAACTCACTCAACATCTATTGGATAGCTATCGATGATTACAGAATGAAATGACAATGTCTGCACTGTGCCTAAAATCTTCTACTTGTAAACTGACAACTAAACCTCTGTCACAAAAATATAGCGTGTGATGGTCGCAGAGGAGCATGTGTGAATGTGTGCTCCAACCCAGCTGATCAAGGGGTCTGTCAATGCTCCGAAGGCTTCGCCCTTAGCAAACACGGGAATTACTGTGAAGGTACCATGTTCCTTTAGTTATGGATCAAGTGGTTACGTCATGGTTTTCTTTGCTCTTACATGTGGTGTTTTCTTATGGAATGTAATTGCTGCGGTAAATATTGTATAAATGATTGAATATTGAATGCATGTTTGCCTGGATTACTTGGTAATAAATAATTTGATTGAAATGTACATCCTAGATGTCAATGAATGTGGACTGTGGGACCATGGCTGTTCTCTGGGCTGTGAGAACATTCCAGGCTCCTATTTCTGCACCTGCCCCAAGGGCTACGCCCTGCTCCCAGACAGAAAGACCTGCCAAGGTAAGAGAGCACTTCTGTTCCATCGATATGTCTCAACTGATTTTCCTGCTGTGCTGATCCTTGGCCAACAGTGGTATTGTCTTGTTGATCTCAACAATATTTATTGGAATATTTGGAGCTACTCTGCAACAGGTATAAAAGGCCCAGTTTGGTCCTCCTAGACATTATCCCCATGAGGACTTACAGAGGAGTAGATCAGACCAGAAAGACAGGGGCTAGGTGCCAACTTTGCCATGTTATGTTGGTCAAACTCCAGCCTCTTCGTGCCAGGAACCGTGTCTGTCTGTGTACTGTTTACAACGCAGGGTCCTTGGAGAGTAATGCGAAACGGGTGAAGGGGGGCCCATGTACGCCATGTAGAAAGTAGGCCCAGCTCCATGTTTACAGAATGTCATCTTCATCTCCAGGCAAAGTGGTCTTAGTTGTCATAGTGACAGCGGGTTCCTACTCAGACATGGAATGCATAGGGCATGTTGTTTGGCTCTAAATGTGGTAATAGCCTAAACTTTACTTGGACGATCTGTGTCAATGGTTTAGCAGCAATCAAACCTTCAGCGGACCTTCAATTACTCGTGAGAAAATTGTATTAAAAGATTATAAATAAACTAAGTTAACTGAGCGACCTTCATCCTAGAATATTACATGAGATTACTTAAGTACTGTAGTGAGAGTTTGTTTACACTCAGCATTTATTTCCTAATCACTCCATCAACCTGTGTTAATCTATATCAACCTGTATCAATCTGTATCAAATGATGACTGCCTTCATAGTGTGTAAATACTGTACACACTTTAATAAACATTAATAGTGACATTCAACATAAACCACTGTTTCAGGTTCCAGAGCTAAGAATGGCTTAATATTTCAGTGTGAAACCCAGTGTGCACGACACTTCAGCATGGTCTCATTACAACGTTGGTAGTTACTAACGCCTAGTAACCTAACGCCTAGTGACATAATGCCTAGTGACCTAACGCCTAGTGACATAACGCCTAGCGACATAACGCAGCTGCAGTTGCTGACATATTGAAATGTAAACAGGGTCGTTTTATTTGAACATTTGTTAAGTCCTTTTGTTCCGCACGGCGAGAGAGGGAAGACTAAGTGTGAGGCTCAACAACATTCAGATTAGTGAGCGAGCGGGTCTTTGTAATAGGGGTCATATTAAGTCGGCAGCTCTGTCCTGCTAAGCGGGTTAGCGGTCATCCGACGTCTCCTGCCAACGCTGTTGGATGACAACACGCGCTTGTCTCTATAGACCGGGTAGACAATTAGAATGGGATTAGCATGCTAGCTAGCCCCGTGGCAGTGTTAGCCACCTCTCTGAACTGTGTTTGGCCTAAGCTCCCAACACTGGATGTCCAGTTATTATGGTAAAGTCGTCTGCCTACACTGAAAGAGAAACAATCTGCATTTTCACACAAAGACCAACTGTGGTTATTCAGTCTTTTGTCTTGTCCCATCTTGACTACTGTCCTGGAGTATGGTCAGGTACAGAAGGGCAGCATCTAGGAAAATAACTGCTGGCTGAAAACAGAGTTGCATGCCTTTACTGCATGTAGATACAGAACTCATTAATTTTGTTTGACGGTTGAAAGGTTATTGGCTGCTTCTCTTGTATTCTTTAATGAGAAATACTATTATCAGCATTTCGATTGTATTGATATTATGTCCGGATCAAACTGACAGTCAATATTACACAGAAGTCTGATCGAATGCCACATTCCTTTATCTTTTTTTATGAAACATACAGCCAATTTGCAAAAATCATTCAAGCAAGAGCTCATTGAACGACAGGCAGTGCCGGCTCTAGCCTTTTGAGGGCCCTTAGTAAATTACATTTGAGGCCCCCTCTCCCCAGTTGCTCAGGGGCTCCATAGTAGTCGGTGGCCCCCCTAGCTGTCGGGGGCCCTGAGCGACCACTCATGTTGCTTATGCCTGTAGCCGGCCCGGACAACACGGACTACTAAGAGACACACACAAGTGTACGCAAACACAGACAAATGTTTGTTTTATTGTTTGTGTTGTCGTTTCGCTGTTGTAAAGGAAGGGAATGCAGTCCCATCACATAACTGCATTAACAGGGATCTTCGCCATGAGACAGCGGAAATGATTCACCATAATTGCAGCAGGATGTGCTGCATGTGACACATGGGCCCGTTTTAATTTGGCATACTGAAACTCACCTAGAGGGTTAAGATTTGTATTGGGTTTGAACAGAAACAACTCACAGTGACAATTAACCAATAGCTCTGCGTGGTTAACTGTTACAGTTTAGGAAAGGCTTTAAACAAGAGAATATGAATAAGTGCCCAGCAATGGAAGTGACCGTGCAACACTAGGAGCTGGCAGGTTTAATGATTTCCACCATCTCTGTCCCCACAGAACAATCTGCCAGTGTGCTAGATGGTAATGGGTGCTTACATTGCCCCCTAGTGGACAGTTGGAAATTGATTTGGAAACAGTACTGCCACATATGTAACTGTTATATATTGCGTTTCAGAGACCAGAAACAGTAGCGGCTGCATCAATAAACTCTAATGGGGATCCAAGTAAACAAACAAATGTATCTGGGACACTGACTGTCAATTACCTTTATTGGCTGCCCCTGATATCATTGTGAAAGCTCAGCTGAACAGCCCCTGGAAGATGTTGGTTCTGGCCCTTTCGGGATGAAGTGGGGAAGTGCTTTTTGGATAGCGTGTCTGTTGCCTAACATTAAGTATAATTCCTGCATGTCCATACAACTGCTTAAAGCAGACAGTGCACTTTTTTTGCTATTTTTTCCCCTGAAGGGATTTTTAAATCTACACAAGATAAACCTGTTTTTGATTGTCCCAGGGATTTTACCAACAAACAGTCGTTTTTTTAAGGACCTCACATGAACTAATGTTTAGAATTTTATTCGTATATCTCAATTATTTGTTTATTTCAAAACACTGGATGAGGGCTTCCATGTTTTAAAAACAGGTATCAATCTTTCCGTAAGACAAATCCTATTGGATTATATTACAGTACATAGAGAATGAATGTACTCACCACACATTAGTTGGCAGTCGTACTTTGTCTCAAAAAGATGTCTTCTTACACTTTTCCCTTTTCAGAAAGGATTAGGGCCGACTTCAGAAAAGGATTTGACTGAGGTGGGTGGGGTTAAGAGGCTTTTTGTCCACAAACCATCTGGCTTTGTCCAGAGAAGACAGTGTCGCTGCTTAAAATAGTCAGGAGATTAATGCTGTCAGAGCCAGTTCAAACACTTCAAAAACTTTTTATAGCAAGAAAAATAACTCTCTTCCAGGCGGGAACAGGGAGTCCTCAAAAATGTATAAGGCTGTGTTCACGCAGATGATTCTGATGAAAGATTTCACAACGATAATTTTTTACAAATCTCTCAGTATGAAGGATCATTTGACACCTGGGCTGTTGATTGATCAGTACTGACATTATTTTATACTTCGTTAATCCAAGCACAATAAAAAATAGAACAAGGGACAAAGACCCTTGCATGACTTTTGCTAGGGTCCCATTAGCTGATGGTAGAGAGACAGAATGGGCTAAACCAAACCTAAAGAGAAGATAATGAAATGGAGCCTGTGTATAACTTGACCGGTCTGAAAGTCAGAGATATTGACCAATAACATTCCTATAAAGTTACCTTATCTGATGAAGAAAGTAGAGAGAGCCACAGCCGTGCTTCAGACTAGAGTGGGGGTTGCTGAGAACGGGGAAGATTCCTGAGACACAAAGTAATCCTTGAATTCTGTTGACAAGCCTCAGGCCAGGAACCGGGGGGCCACTAAATTACCACTTCGACAGGGAAGGCTGTGTTTTGCATCATTACATTGTGCCGAATATCCACAACGGTTTGTCACTCAGTGTGAGGTGCCAGTCTACTGATGTGGTTGTATACAGATTGGCTGATTATCTGCATCGACAGAGACGACCCCATGCCCAGTCAACATGACTCGGTGTGATCATGGATGTCTAGCAGCCGACGAGGGGACCATCTGCGTGTGTCCGGAAGGCTCCGTACTGCAACCGGATGGCCAATCGTGCACAGGTAGAACGACACGACGTGTAAACAAAGCCAGTGTGGCTGTTTTTTATAGAGTGGTGGATATCCGCATGTCACACAGTGCAGGTTTGAAGAGTTTTTTGCTTGTTTCTGTTTGTGCTTTTCCCAAGGCTGTTTGTCCTCAGATCGAGGAGGGTGCGATCACCTGTGTGTCCCAATCACCCCCAGCCGATGGGAGTGTGACTGCTTTCCCGGCTACAAGCTCCACCACAACGGCAAACGCTGCAAAGCCATTGGTGAAGATCCCCTCCTGCACACTCCCACACACTGCCATGCATACACGCAATGTATTCCTCAGTTACCACAAAACGCATACTTGTACGCATACTGTATATACTGTGTGTGTGTGTGTGTGTGTGTGTGTGTGTGTGTGTGTGTGTGTGGTTGTGTGTGTGTGTGGGTGTTGTGGCTTTTTTTGTTTCACATGTTATTATTTTGTTCCAGGACCACCACCTTATCTGCTGTATGCCAACATTGTGGACATCAGACATGTTAACCTGGATGGGACTGGTGACCACAGTGTTATGGAGGAGCCCAGAGGTGCACTGAAAGCTCTAGACTATGATCCAGTACAAAACAAAGTAAGGAAACATCAAGCTTTCAGATTATTTTAACAGCATCAAACTGATGTGCTAAATCACAACTCTGTTAAATATTTAAGGTGTACTGCAATGACTTGCCATCTACTGGCCCTTCCTTGATACTGTATCTTTTTTTAAATGATAAGGAAGAGGAACTTATTTCTGGTTGCCAGTCATAGTTGTGTAAGAAACATTCTGATATTTTTTTCACAGATGTACTTTGCCAGTACTGTAGTGAAGCAGATTGAGCGGGCTGATTTGGATGGCGGGTCCAGGGAGATTCTGATCCGGGAGGGGTTGGACTCACCAGAGGGTCTGGCTGTGGACTGGGTCAACCGAAAGCTTTACTGGACCGACCGAGGGTGGGTGAAATCCCATTTGGTTCAGGACTGGGACGAGCCATTCGTCAAAATATACAAGGAATGTAATGATAACAAAAGAAATTTCCACCATGAGTTGAAAAAAGGCATTAGTAGGTGTTGTTGGGTGGGAGAGTGCTATGTAAATTTCATACCTTTTATAAAATCAGTTTCAATAGAAAACCACGTTATATTATTTGTTTCATTTTTCATCAGAAGCCATGACTTTAGAATAATTTTTTCAGCCTGTCAAGTATTGAACGCAGCACCTTGGACGGCTTTGACAGACTGAGCATTGTTAGCAGAGGCATACAGAAACCACGAGGAGTTGCAGTTCATCCTTCGGCCAAGTACAATGTTTTAAACATCATTTCGATTCACATTTTGTTTCCACACATTGTCACCTGCCTTTTGCAGATGGGTGAGTTATCGTCACCTGTTGTCTTTTTTGAGGAAGTTGTTCTGGACCGACATGGGCACAAGCCCTGCGGTGGAGAGTGCTTCATTGGACGGGAGAGATCGTGCGGTCATTGCCAGCACTGGCTTGGTGTCCCCAAGCGGTCTGACCATTGACTTCACTGAGGACCAGCTGTACTGGTGTGACAGCGGCACAGGGGCACTGGACACGTCGTCACTGGACGGCTCCAACCGACGAACCCTGACTGAGAACCAAGTAGGTGAGGCTTCTGTGGAACACACACACACAGATATTTACATATACACAGGTTCACACACACACACACACACACACAGATATTTACATATACACAGGTTCACACACACACACACACACACACACA
>JACXGJ010005633.1:0-38192 GCA_016801105.1 Esox niger | reverse complement strand
GTGTGTGTGTGTGTGTGTGTGTGTGTGTGTGTGTGTGTGTGTGTGTGTGTAAAACATTATGGAGGAAATACGCAATTTACAGATTCTGTGAGAGGTTTCTGGCTTACAGTATATTATAATATACAATAGTTACGTCTGCAATATATATTTTTTTCATCAGGAAGCAGGCTGACTGTGTGCGTCTAATAGAGGTGGAGGATATGATGGCAATGGGTAACAAACCAGACCCGATGTGTATTTTCACCTACGTCCAGTCCCTCTACAACCACCTGAAGGCGTTCGAGTGACACTCACCCCAACACCAGCTGCACTGATGCATGTCATCAGCAATCCAAAAGCACTTCTTCCTACCTTGTGAAAATAATTGTGATTGTGCCTGTACAATTCTATATGAATTTGACTGGTCATCTTGTAATGTGCTGTGCATATGGTGTGCGGCTCTTATTTTGCCTCACTTAGAAAATATAGGTAGATTTGCAAATATATTTTTGACCAGAGAGACATCTGGTGGTACTGCCTAGTGGTGTCATTTCTATGCAGTGTAGGTCATGAATTAAATTAACTGACACATATTAATAAGTGTTTGTCACTTGGATATTGAAGCATGTAAAATGTACAAAAGACAAATTTAAAGTTGCAAAGACAGGAAAATTATAAAATGCAAATGAAAGTGTAAATGCAGGGAAAGCTGGCATGACTCAGGAGCAACTTGTCAACTGTTTATTTATTTGGATCCCCATCAGCTTCTGTTAAAGCAGAAGCTACTCTTCCTGGGGTCCATAAAAAACACAAAACATAACAACTAACATTACACAGACACACTGAAAGGCCAGAACAGTCCACAAAGAATATTGGTCCTGGATCAGTACAATCTGTGGACTCTCATTGTCCATTGAATGTATAGCAGTGCTTGAAAAAGACAGCCTGCTGTGAGATGATGATAGTGACCACTGAGAACAAAGAGGTAGATACCTCACATTTCTCCCTGGAGAAGACGAAACTCAGCCACCAGTTGGAGTGTATGGAGTTAGATGGAACAACACAGGCTTTGTGCAGGTTTTCCGATCATATTCTGTAGATGCTGAATTTTTTCACAGAGTGGACCACAATTTATAGACTTAAAGTTTTGCCCAAT
Source organism: Esox niger (assembly GCA_016801105.1). Taxonomy (NCBI): domain Eukaryota; kingdom Metazoa; phylum Chordata; class Actinopteri; order Esociformes; family Esocidae; genus Esox; species Esox niger. The sequence continues at coordinate 37,057 of JACXGJ010005633.1, read as the reverse complement.
AACCCAAAAATGACACTAGAAGTAGAGTTACTCCACTCAGTATTAAAAACCTTTAAGTGATGATATTGATGTTTAAAATGCATCTGTTTTTTATGTTATAAAAAGTGAGCTTATCGGCCTTACAAATATCTGTCTGTAACTACTATTATTGAACAACAATAAAATGTTATGGAGAGGCGTTATTACAGTCTGTGTATCTGTGAACATGTCTTCTCTGAATTAAATAATGGGCAAGTCATATTTGTTATATTGCACGTTAAACACACTGGTATACGGCTCAGCTGTCAGAAAGAGACAGATGTACCTTTATTTTATTATATCCCTCACTGAGACTAACTGTTAGCTGCTCATAATAATGTCATGGAAATGCTCCCTGGAAGGTCTACCAAGATTTTGCTAGTTTCTATCATCTCCCATTGTTTTCACGTGAGGGCTAGCCCTCTTGGTTTATTAACTGGCTTCAGCAAGCTGGCATTGCGAGGAGCTTAATGAAACGTCAAGGAGAAAGACAGCCAGAGAGGAAAGGGTGCAGTGGCCATCTAAGAATCAACTTCTTGAACAAAATCCCCCCAAAGTGTTTCAATAAATCACCCAGCAGGACCCTACACCCTTGCTCTGTGGTTGTTCACAGGGTCTATTCCCTCTCCTATGTATATACACTACTGGTCAAAAGAACACCTCCGTTTTTCCTGTTTGTAAAATTAACACAGTTTCATGTCTTAATGTACTCTGAAATTAAAGCATAAAAATTATCAATTTAATATAAAAAAGATATAATGGAATCATACTGTTAAACAAAATGTAATCAAAATTAGCCACCTTTTGCAGACATGAGAGTCAAACACACTCCTTGCATTCTTTGTACAATAGACTTGAAATATTGTCTGGAAAGTTCCCAAAGTTCCCATCTCTGTTGCAGAAGTCCCCAAAAAATTTCTTGCACTTGTTGGTTGCTTTGCTTTCACCCTTCTGCCAGTTCATGCCAAACCAGCTTGATCGGGTAAGTCTCCTTTTTATCTTACCTCTAGCAGTTTACTGCTTACCTTTGTACCATTTCAGGTCTTTCACTGGAATTTCTATAAAAACTGCAAAAAGGAGGGTGTTCTAAAACATTTCACTTGTAGCATGTATAGTAAAACAAACAAAATCATAAAGAAGTCATAATATTCAGTGCATGCATCCCACAATGATTGGGCTTTAAGACCCCTTAAGTGACCTTACTTGACATCCTGTTTCACTGTAGTGAACTTCAGGTCACACAAATGCAAAACTCCCTCAACCGTCAATCTCAATGTGAAAGGCCAGAATAAGACAGTTATTGACCTTCCCATATCAGACAATGGCTACAAACAGATAGCTACATTCTGGAAAATATTAATTTCCACTATTATGGTATTAATTCAGAATTGTTAAACAACTAGTGCTGTGATGAATCTGCCTGAAAAGGCGAGTTAGTTTTGCCCTCATGCACAGTGAGGACTGAGAAGGATGGGCCAATGGGCAATTTGTTTCCCAAAGATCACGGTTGGAGATTTGAAGAAGTGGGTTACAAAATAATGATTAGACGCCACCCCCATGCCAACAAGTTATTTGGAAGGGTTGTCAGAAGAAAGCCAAACCTCAGCAATAAACACTTGGTGTTTTCTAAATGTCGTTGGGACTACCATGGTCTGAGACATTGATGTAGCTTTTTGTCAACAGACCATGAGCTGGGTTTGGCATTAGCAAGTAAGGAGGTGGATCTGTGATGATGGTGGAGGTTGGTGGAGGTGGATCTATGATGTCAATGGAGGTGGATATATGATGTTGGTGGAGGTGGATCTATGACACTCATCCAAAGATACCTCCAAATCCACACAAAAATGGTTCCCTGACCATAGAATTAATCTGTACATAGTCTCCTGTTCTAAATCCCATGGAAACCCTGTGTCTGAGTAGATGAGGAGAGTCTGCAAGTGAGGACCAAGGAGTCTGAAGGATCAGAAGAGTTACTGGAGGAATGGTCTCCTATGTGTTCTTCCACCTTATAAAAAATTATAGGAGACAACTCAGAGCTGTCGTCATGGAGAAGAGATGGTTTTCTAAATGCCACGGTGCCAATAATTGTGGCATGAATGTTTTTAAATTTTACCTTGATAATACTTATATTATTATGGGCTATGGTTTTGAGCATCACGCACAGCTTATAACAAAGATGGCTTCAGATTATAAATCTAGCCACTGAAAGAAAATAATTATTATTATTTAATGTTTAGCGTATAAAGCGTATACATTTTCACAGTAAATCTCTTTTTCACACAGGGCCATATGGGTTTGGATTTGGTTTTCCCTAAATAATGACTACCAACATTTCAAAACTACATTTATGTGTTTACTAGTGTTATCTATGACTAATATTTGAATTTGTTTGATGATCTGAAACATTTACTTGTGACAAAGATGTAAACAAATAAGAAATCAGTTAGGGGGCAAACACTTTTTCACACCACTGTATGATACTTTGACATTAATGCAGTATGAAGCTGTGCCACAAGTAGCTGACAGAAACACTGAAGAGAAGAAGAGTTACGATACACCGTCATGCCCAAATGCAGTGGTGTAAACTGGCAACCCCCCGTTGAGAAACACTGACCACCTACTCTGCTGTACTGGGCCCTCAGAAACAAATGAAGTTATGCCAGTCACCCAAATGAACAGATGAGCATGCTCACAATATTAATATATACATATTTGGGATATATATGTACTACGAATAATGCAGAAACTATGTTATATTAAAATTAAAAATAGGTTATTGTTGCTATGATTGTACAGTATGTGATCTGGCGTAGAATAATGGGATCATTGCATAATAAATAAAACTGACTTGAATAAGCAAAACGCAAACAATGACAGAAAATCAAACTTCATGACGGGACAATGACAGATAAGAAAAGCAACTGAAAAAAAGGAAATTGCTAGCTTTTCTAAAGTTAAATCGTCACAGAATTCGCTTACGAGTCATACGTCATCAATGTTGGCCCAGTTTACTATAATCTAAACAAAGATGGCGGCTTGTGTGATACGTCGGACATTGCTGTCAACCTTTAAGTATAACAGTGTCAGTCGAGTATTACAACATGTCAGTTTAAACAGTAGACACAATCCAAGTAGGACAAGTGTAACCTGCTCATCATGTGATTTGTTCAACGTTCAACAAAAACGGCTAATGTCGTCAAGGTATTGTAGTTACTTTCTAATTCTGGACTGAGCGTATACGTACAAGCTACGCCAAAGTTAGAGTCAGTACGTCTTGCAATAGAACTAAATTGTTGATGGCCAGCCAGTTTGGTTTCTGATGTTCAATAATTACGTTAGCTAAATTCGGATGGGTGCCAGTTAGCACATGTATCATGACCAACGGCTGTGGTGAACACCCCATGCCTAAAAGCTAGCCAGCTACTCTTGTATATTACTACTAGCTACAGTAACATCGTAAGCAGCTAACCTGTTTCGATATGTGACTGTGAATGAAGTTGGGACTATTGTGTTCGCATGTACGAGGATATCTGATACTTTAGTCATTTAGCATACCCATTTAGTATGTCTTAACTTGGGTCAAAAGTTGTAACCTTTGTCGGAGCTTTGTTGAATATTAAAAGCTGTTTTTCAAAGCCATCGTTATTAGGCGTACATTTATATCTACGTGATTTTTGCCTAGTAACAGATGCTCTTACACAACGGGACTTTTTAAACTAGTGAGTGCATACACGGTTTAACTTTTTGTACAGAAATGCCCAAGTATAAAAAAGCTAAGTATGTTGCTGGATTCTTTGCTGCATTTTGGTGTCTAACAATTGGACACACGGCAATACATATATTCTTTGTGCATTCTAATGACAAGATAAAAGGTTAAGAATAATGATAGCTCAACCAAGAGATTTTAAGTTTTCTCATTCTTGGAAACACTTAATTTATTGTGCTAGCAAGCTAAACAGCATGTGAACTTGACTAACAGAAAATAATTGGATCATCATTCTTTGATTCTTTGAATGTGTTTTTTTCTTACACTATGATTATAACATTCAAGGCAATGGAAACCTTTCTTTGCAGGCATTGTTTTCACCATAGCTTCACTAATCAGCCTATACCACTGCTCACTCCTGTCATTACTTTGATGACTAGTTTCGCCATGTCAGCAAATGACTGCTGTCTGCATAAACACATGATATGAGCATTCTGGTTGGATGTTCACTCCTAAACAGATATGAAAAAATGTGAGCATAGCGGCCTGCAATGTGAAAAAAAAAACACAGAGGGCTAATCCACTAATTTCTAGCAATTGTTTTTCCTCATTATGTTTAGATTAAACATACTTGGAAATTCAACATTGTTTGGCCGATCCTTGGTATTCAATAGTTGGTCATATGAAACGGGAGAAAACTGTTATACCCAATTGGATGTTTAGCACTGCTGGCGTCCCTCCGATCTTTCTACTATTTTTGTGGTTTTCTTGCATTAGCTTAATAGTCTACCACATTTGTTTTTGAACCTGAAGACTATGACAAATAGGGAAATAAAGGAATAGACCAATTGGTACGTCGCCCTGCTGGTCCACACTGTACTGCAAGTTTGTGCATTTCCAGACTGAGGTGGCGCAGTACAAATATAGTCAAAGGTTTTTGGTGTTATGTCATCCCTATAGTCCATGTGTCGAACTCATTCTATGGAGTGTGTACTGTTTACTGGTTTTCGCTCTTGGATTGTGCTTCATTGGTTCATTAAGTTCACTACATTATTTAGATGGCAAGTTGCGAAACCTTTCGGATCAAGGGCCGCACTGGGACATTGAAATTCAACAGATCACACTTTTTATGTACTATTTGTTTGTCTAAATCTGCAGGTCAGAAAAATATGTACACGTGTTTACAACTCCATAACATTTCTACACACATTGGATTCAGCTTTAGATGTTAAAGTATTGGCTGTTCTTTAATATCCACAAATAATGTATTTTATACTCATTGGCTCATCTGCCATATTCAGGCAAAGACCTAAGTGTGCCCTTCCTGACAGACCAACAGACACTAGGCCCTCTGTGGAATGATTTTGACCCCCATAGACAGCTATTTTGACTCCTGGGGAGACCCCATGGTAAAGAAACAGTGAGGTGTTACAACCAATCTTCACACCCTGGGGCCTGAGCCTGTCATTATCCAGTTTCTCAGGGTGGTATCCTAACAGTGCTCTGAGCTTAGTTACAAGCTTTCACTGCATAGTAATGGAGATGACTATGGATCTATTTTAATCCCAATGAAGATCTCCTAGTGAGAATAAGCCTTAGCTGCTCTTCTAACGTCTCGGCATGTTCTTCATCCAACAGGCCTGAGGGGAAGGTGCTGGAAACAGTAGGAGTGTTTGAGGTGCCTAAACAGCAGGGGAAATATGAAACAGGACAGGTGAGAGGGTCTCCAACTAGACCTCAGCCAGAATCACAATCAGGATACTTTAATTAATTTAGCATTAGAGACTAACAGCTTTACTGGATGGCCTTAGTCATTGTGAGGTTGTTCAATGCTTGGTGAAATTCTGTGCCCACTCGGCTGATCAGTTACTCCTCTGTTTACAGTTGTGCTCATAAGTTTGCATACCCTGGCAGGAATTGTTATATTTTTTTTTGATTTTGAAAATATCAGTGCCAGTCTCTTTTATTGAAGTATAGTAATCATATGAAGCCATTTATTATCTTACAGTTGTTATGCTCTTTTTCAAATAATAACAGAAATCACCTAATTGGACCTGATCAAAAATGTACATACGCTTTAATGTTTGACCTTGTTACATACACAAAAGGTGACACACAGGTAAAAATGGCAATTAAAGGTGAATTTCCCACACCTGGGGCTTTTTCATTGCAATTAGTGTCTGTGTATAAATAGTCAATGAGTTTGTTAGCTCTCACATGGATGCACTGAGCAGGCTAGATGAAGACCTGCGTAACAAGGTAATGGAACTTTATAAAGATGGAAAAGGATATAAAAAGATATCCAAAGCCTTGCAAATGCCAGTCAGTTCCGTTCAATCACTCAATAAAAAGTGGAACATTTGGTGATCTCTTGATACCCAGCACAGGTCAGTTAGAGAAGAAAGATTTCAACCAAAACTGCCACAAGAGTTGTTCAGGATACATAGAAAAACCCACAGGTAACCTCAGGAGAAATACAGGCTGCTCTGCAAGACGATGTGGTTGTTTCAAGGGGCACAACACGATGATACAAAATGATTTGCATGGTCGGGTTTGCCAAAAAAAAGCCCAGTTACAATATGCCTGACAACACCTTGATATGCCTCACAGCTTCTGGCACACTGTAATTTGGAGTAACGAGACAAAAATAGAGCTTTATGGTCACAACCATAAGCGCTATATTTGGAGAGCGGTCAACAAGGCTTATAGTGAACAGAATACCATCCCCACTATGAAGCATGGTGGTGGCTCACTGATGTTTTGGGGGGTGTGAGTTCTGAAGTAATGGGGAATCTTGTGAAAATTTATGGCAAGATGAATGCAGCATGCTATCAGGAAATACTGGCAGAAAATATGCATTCTTCTGCACAAAAGCTGCACATAAGCCGCTCTTGGACTTTCCAGCACAACAATTACCCTAAGCACAAGGCTGAGGATATCTCAAACGTAAAGTTCATGGAAGATGACCAAAGACTGTATGAGGCATTTGCCAAGATGAATGGGCTGCTATACCACCTGCAAGAATTCGGGGCCTCATAGACAACTTAGAAATTACAAAAGACTGCACGCTGTCATTGATGCTAAAGGGGGCAATACACTGTATTAAGAACTAAGTGTATGCAGACTTTTGAACATGGGTCAGTAAATTTTTTCTTTGTTGCCGGGTTTTGTTCTTTCACTGTGCCATTCAGTTATGACATACAGTTGAATGTGAATCCCATAAGAAAGGACATGTTTTGCTCACTCAAGTTTCTTTACCAATGGTAAATATATTAACAATTTTCCAAGGGTATGCACACTTTTGAGCACAACGGTATATACCCCCTGCAAAGCTATTCCACATGTTGCCTTATGTTTGTTTTGTCCCCAGTTGTTTCTACACAGTGTGTTTGGCTACAGAGGGATTGTTCTGTTCCCCTGGCACGCCCGGCTCTACGACCGCGATGTAAGTCCCCCAGCTGTAGATAGGTAAGGACACCAGGTGGCAGGGCAACTCGGGCCTCTTCAACGCATGTCTGCTCAGCTCTTCAAAATGGCAGCTGATTCTTTAATGACCTACTTTTGACTCAAATAGTGCACTTGGCCTAATTGGTGAATGTTGATCTGGGATTTCTCACTCACCTTCCTCACCTTCCTCTGCTTTTGTTTTTTTACCCAGTAAGCCCGCTGAACCTCCTGGGGTGCATGGGTCCAAAGAGGTCAAGGGGAAAACTCACACATACTATCAGGTTCTGATAGATACCAGAGACTGTCCCCACATTGTGAGTATCCAGCCATACATCTCTTCACAACCTTCACTAGTTTTCTGGACTAATTCTGTGTAAAATAATAGTAAGTTTGCCAAATTTCAACATATTCATGACTAACCACCTAGTTATGTCTTCAGTCTCAGAGATCACAGACTGAGGCGGTGACATTTCTTGCAAATCATGACGACAGCAGGGCTCTTTACGCCATTCCAGGTTAGTCCAATGCAACTCACCAGACGGGCATTTCTCTTTCTCCACAGTTATGGAAAGAACATGCAACATTCAAATTGCAAAAGATTGCAATATATTGGCATGTTACTAGTCTGAATGTCTCTCCTCCCTCCTGCACATTGATCCCAAACCAACCCTGCTCCGTCGTTACTCAACCCACTTTTGCGACTTAAAACCTTTCAATTTTTTCAACGAGTGGCACACACAGTGGGGCAAAAAAGTATTTAGGAATTTTTTTTCTCACTTTGTTTTTCATAGATGAAGTGTGCCTATGATGAAAATTACAGTCCTCTCTCATCTTTTTAAGTGGGAGAACTTGCACAATTGGTGGCTGATTAAATACTTTTTTGCCCCACTGTAGGCAAAGTATTCTTTGCAAAACAAGATGTGGGAGTACTAGTCTGCGTTATATTTTACTTCCATGTCACTTTTTGGGGACATGATATTAGTGTATATTTAATCCTCAAAGTGCTAGTCAGCACTATGACAGCAATGGATTTTAGCTGCTAATGCTGTCGCTCATGACTATTATGGGTTTTTTCACTAAATTGAAAATGGCAATTCATAGTTTTTTCCCAAATATTGCAAACCTCTATTTTATAAAAATCATGCATTCCTCATCATATCACTTGAAGAATGGGCACACTTGAACTAACTATTCCTATGTATCCCAGGGCTGGACTATGTGAGTCATGAGGACATCCTACCCTACAATTCTACAGACCAGGTCCCCATTCAGCATGAACTGTTTGAGCGTTTCCTCCAGTTCAGTGCCTCTAAAGGTACTGGATGCGTTTTCCCCCAAAGAAGTCACCTTCCACTTACAAGAAATGTTGTACCATTTGTAATTCAGTAAGAATTGGCCAGGGGTCTGAACACTTTTGCAAACCACTGTAGTTGTAAATGTGATTGTCTTGTGTGCATTTTTGTTACACTTTGACTGGTTTTCCAGTTCCCCCATTCATCCCGCGGGATACGCTGCAGGCGTGGCAGGAGAAGAACCACCCGTGGCTGGAGTTGTCAGATGTCCACCGTGAGACCACAGAGAACATCCGTGTCACTGTCATCCCCTTTTACATGGGCATGAGGGTAGGTCCTCACTTCTCTAAGACAAGGGACTAATGATATAGGGCCTTTTCAGCATAACATGAAACTTATGTTGTAATGTCAGTTCTGACCCCTTTCTACGTGTCCAAGGCACACACTAAACCTCAGAACATTGATGTTCTTCTTGTCTTTTTACGACAACCTTTTAGTTTTGACGCTAATGTATTTCTCTCTTTCAGGAAGCCCAGAATTCCAACGTATATTGGGTAAGTGAAAGAGGCAGTGATTTGTTTTCGCAATTGTTATGGACTGCTAGCGAACAGCAAACTCACTCGCCAAAAGATCAAGTCAAGACCTATTATTGATTTTGGTTTAGGTGTTGTTTTGGGTGTTGCTGCCATAATATATTTTCTAGGAGCTCATGATCTAGTTCCATTTCTACTTTTATGCTAGCTCTCAGTCCAAGATTAACCCATTTATCTTTCCAGCCTACCTGCGTGTTTCTAAAGTCAGAGGCTGTTCAACACATGTTCCCCAATTCCGTTTGGTCTACATCTTTATATTTTCATTTATGACATGGAAAACAATTTTTGTACTAGGACTGTAACAACTGTCCTTTGACCAGAGCCCTATCGGTCTTGGGAGAATGGTGTGTAGAGGAGTGTCTGTTGGTTCACTGCTCTGTTTGTTTGTCAGTGGCGCTACTGTATCCGTCTGGAGAACCTGGGGGAGGAGGTGGTGCAGCTGAGGGAGCGACACTGGAGGATCTTCAGCCTGTCGGGGACCCTGGAGACGGTCCGGGGAAGAGGAGTGGTTGGACGGGTGAGTGTCTGGCTGCTTTCCAACAAGTCTCTGCCCTTCATCCCCTTTACTCCTTCTCAAGATCCCTCTGAGAGAAAATTAATCAGTATATTTTAGGACTATAAAATTTAGATTTGAGAATTCACAGGGAGACTAATTGAGCGTGACAATCTGTTTGTGGGTTTGATATTTTTCTGTCATACTACATAATACTTGGTGTGCTTCTTAAGTTTAGCTTTTGTATTTATATTTTTTACAATGATCCATCTTTGTTGCTGTGTGTGTGTGAACCTACAAAATGTCCCTATCTTTCACTGTCCGTGTAGGAGCCAGTTTTGTCCAAAGAGCAGCCGGCCTTCCAGTACAGCAGTCACGTGTCATTACAAGCACCTAGTGGCCATATGTGGTGAGTCAACATACACACACGCACTGTGAAACAGAGCAGACCGCCTGCTGACAACCAGATGTGACATTCTTTGTTTTTGTCCCTCCTGGTCCATGCAACCCTCTACAGCGGCAGTGCCACTTTTATCCTGTAATGAATACTAGCTTGATTAACGTAATCTAATAATACAGCTCTGGAAAAAATTAATAGACCATTACAAATGTTTCTTAAATCGGGATATCTACTTGTATGGCAGCCATTCCATTCCAGTGTCTGTTAAATTCCAACAAATGCCCACCTCATTTTACTTAATGAGGTATTGATTAGGTGATTACCTGAACCAAATCTAATTTAGCAGAGAAAAGTACAAAAACCACGGCTGTGGTCATCGCTATCCTCTTGCAATAGGACCAGCTGGACGGCAAAAACAATACAACTAGTACCTCAAAGATAATTTGAATTAAAAAAAATTCTATTCAGCAAAATATTTGAAAAGAAAAGCTTTGAATGAGGAAAAGAAGGGCTCCATTCTAGCTTTACTGGCAGAGGGATACAGTGAGCAGCAGGTTGGTTCCATCCTGAAAAATTCGGACGGCGGTTCATAAGAACAAGGTCAAGCAACAGACATAAGGGAAAACAAAGCTACAGACCTGCAGAGGACGAAAACGACTGTCCACTGACCGAGATGATGGTAAACTCATTTGAATGCCACTCAACAACCGTAGAAGTGACCAACAACAAGAATGGCAAACAGCAGCTGGGGTAATGTGCAAGGCAAGGACTGTTCTAAACAGGCTCCTAGGGGCAGGGCTGTTGTGCAGAGCTAGAAAAAAGCCCTTCATCAATGAGAAGCAAAGAAGAGCCAGGCTGAATCTTGCAAGTCCATAAGAATTGGACTGTAGAGGAATGGACTAAGGTCATCTCTGACGATTCAAATTTTCAGGTTTGCCCAACACCTTGTCTGTTGGTTAGACCGAGACCTGGAGAGGCCTGCAAGCCACAGTGTCTGGCACCCACTGACGTTTGGTGGTGATGATCTGGGGATGCTTCAGCACGGCTGGATTCGGGCAGATATCTCTTTGTTAAGGGCGCATGAATCAAGCCAAATACAAGGTTATCCTGGAAGAACACCTGCTTCCTTCTGCTCTGCGGTGTTCTCCAACTCTGAGAATTGTTTTTTCCAGGACCATGCTCCATGCCACACAGCCAGGTCAATCAAGGTGTGGATGGAGGACCACCAGGTCAAGACCCTGTCATGGCCAGCCCAATCTACAGACCTGAACCCCATTGAAAACCTCTGGAATGTGATCAAGTGGAAGATAGATGGTCACAAGCCATCAAACAAAGCTGAGCTACAAATGTTTGTGCCAGGAGTGGCGTAGTCACCCAACGGCAATGTGGCAGACTGGTGGTGAGCAAGCCAAGATGCATGAAGGCTGTGATTTAAATATCAGGGGTTTTCCACCAAATATAGATTTCTGATATTAATGTGTTTTATTTTGTTGTTGAAAAATGAATATGAATTTGTTTTCTTTGCATTATTTGAGGCAATGCATATTCTTTTGGTTATTTTGACCAGTTATTTTCTTCAAATACTCTAAATGACAATATTTTTTTAAATATTTGGGAGTAATGTTGTCAGTAGTTTATAGAATAAAACTAATATTTTCATTTTACTGAAACACATACCTATGAATAGTAAAACCAGAGAAACTGTTAATTTTGCAGTGGTCTCTTCATTTTTTCCAGAGCTGTATGTACATCGAATGCCATGTAGCAAACATCAGGCAGAATAGTAAAACTGTTTATGGAAGTAAATTTTTCTGAAACTGGGAGGCGGTTCAGAGACTGTCTCAAATATGCAGTTTCTTAAAAAACAGTGAATGTGTGTGGGTGTAAAGTTTTTGTAGACTAGGTTTGTTGAGCTTTAGTGGTTTGGACTTCCCGTTCTTAATGGAGACTGACGTTGACTAGTCACTTTCCTGTTGATTAGCCTAATATGCGTTTTTTAGGGGTGGGTCAGAGGAACGGAATCAATCAGTTTGGCCCAGTTTACCCACTCTTTGCCAAGTCTCTTGCATTAGTTGATGATGGTCTTCTGTTTCATCATGGACAAGCTGAAGTAAACTGGTTGTAGTAGAAGCTGAAGTAAACTGGTTGTAGTAGAAGCTGAAGTAAGCTGGTTGTAGTAGAAGCTGAAGTAGGCTGGTTGTTTTCGTGTTCTGTTGTCTCATTTTACTGTTAAGCACCATATAAAGGAGGAAACAGACTGCAGAGCAGGGGCTGAGCAGGGCGGATGTGTCTTGGACTCTGACGTGGCCTGTCCTTGTGTCTCCCGCTCCCTGCAGGGGTTCCTATCGGCTCGAGAGACCCAACGGCACCTTCTTTGACGTCCGCATCCCACCCTTTTCCCTTGAAAGCAAGAAAGACGATACTCCCAATGGCTTCCTCCCGGGTCCTTTCACGTCGCTAGCCTGAGTGGAACCAAGCTGTCCTCCAAACCCCAGGCACACACACACGGTCCTACTCGCCCCTGCCCCTGTCCGGTTCACCGCCTGATGAACAACACTTATGATCTTTGGCTCTAGGATCAAAAGGGGTATGAATGTGGCTTTACACCAGGCCTTTCATAGAGCCATTTATAGCCAGTCATGACCTGCCATGGGATCTTGGCTGAACTACATGTACCAGTAGTGCTGGTGGGATCAGTGTGGCCCACCAGTCTCTTGTTCTGACAAGAGACTGGTGGTGCTGTCTGTTGTTTTCACAGCTCTTTTAATGAAGTCAGTCAGGATTTATTTATATTGCTTTGTTCCCCCTCAGACCTCATCATGTAACTGATATGGATTGAAGGACTAGATGTAGCATATGTGTCCAGAAACATTGGTTTTCACACATTGTATCACACGCTCAGTAGTGAATGACAATCTCAGATGTTTTCCTCTATCACTTTTGTGAACATTTTGATTTGACAAGATTTGTTGATATCATTTTAGTCTATAGAAACCATTATGTCCAATTATTTTCGACATTTGAACACCTAAAACTCAGAACTCTCCTCAAACTTATATATATCAAACCTACCATTTAAGAACGTTCAAGTGTTTTAGCTCATAGAAGATGATATCCAGGACTCAAAAGTGCATCCAAATATTTTGCATGGTGACCAGAAGTTACATTTTTTTGGTCCCCAAACACCTTAAATAAACAGCAATAAAACAATTAAATGATTAAACATTTTTCTCTATACTGCTGTAATTATCATTGTTTTAAGGATTAGGCTATGTATAACTGATATGTTCACTGTTCTACTTCTCTCGCAGTTGCTTTTAGTTCAATGACGATGCGCTATAAACGTTCCTGGGCAGTGCAAACCTAGCCCCGCCCCTTGTCTACCACTCAAGCAGATGACACAGATTGAGCACATTTAGTTTCTTAGGGTCGACCTCCACGTCCATCGGGATGAATGTGTTTTGTCTATTATACTATTAGTATTAGGTTTTTATTTATTTACGTGAAATAATATAAAATCTATAGACACAAATGAACACTCAATAATGTTTATCTTGCTGAATGCCCTATATGAGGTAGCTGGTTGGTTTAAAGAAAATGGCATGTGCCTAAAATAATAACTGCTAAGCTAGCTAGAATAAAGGCTACTTAGGTAAATGTCAAGTTTAGAGAAAATGTACAGATTTCTGCTTGTGGTCATGTGGATAAGTATGTTTCACATTTTTCGAACCAGGTATGTTTTTTACGTAACATTTATTAATTATATTTCTCTTATCCTTTAGTAGCTCATACATGTTTTGATCAGATTACAATATTGCAATTAGATATAGTTTTTCAGTAAAGTGTAGCCCTACTAATAACCTGGTAACTTTATCAGTAACATTTGGTTGCACATGAAGAAAAATGACAACCTTTTCAGATGTGCAATCCCATTTTTCCCACAGCTGAGGTGAAAGGGCTGGCCAGTCAGCGGTCTAAAAGTAGGTGACCTGGTCACTTAGCAGTCAACCCATATGCATATTTTTTAAAACCAGTACGCATCCGATGCTTTTGGATCAGATGAAAGCACGGCCTGTCTGCACTATCTGGCTCCTTAAAATAAGTTTGTATATATGTATATTTTGTGAAGAAATCAATCAGTTGAGCCTTAATGTGGCTGAAATGACAGGTTGAGGCTTGTTTGTTGCCGCATGTTGTACATTCTCAAGAGAAATATTAAACTTGTGTTAATATAACGGTGATGAATGGATCAGTATAAGACTTCATTAAAGTATTCTGTGAATCTTTGAGAGTGTTCTGCTGTCACCTTCTTAGTGTGTACTATTTTCATTGTAATCTGCATGCATTAAGGGCAGTCTGACCAGAAATCGCCCAGAACATTTCAATTACCCAGCCCTGTAGTTTTCTGGAACCTCCTTTTGATTATTGGCCATTTGGAACTATAAAAAAGAATGTATAACTAGTGTACCTCCAATTTAGACAGGTCTTGTTTCCATTCAGCCAAAAGAGCATTTGTAAGGTCAGGCACTAATGTTGAATGAGAAGGCCTGGTTCGCAATCACCGTTCCAGTTTATTCCAGAGGTGTTCAATGGGGTTGAGGTCAGGGCTCTGCAGGGACGTCACTAGAAATTCATGGATGGAGGGTCAAGCCTTGGTTTGGGGGGTCTGGGCATACTCCCCTAAACATATTTTCATCATGTATTTTGAGACTAACTAGAGATGTAAAATTTATCAAAATAAAGTTATTTTTGGTCAAGGTTGGCTAAAAGTACAGAACATTTATAGAATTTACTTGGATAGTATATTCTGTTTCTAAACGTGATTTCTCTGAATCATTTCAAAACAGATTTAGTCATTAGCCTATTGATCTCGGAATTAAATATTTTAAAAACTAACGGATTTCTCTTCCTCTGAACAGAATACCTTGAAATATGTTGACGTCAAACTCAAACCAATGTGAATCTGTGAAATGCAGTTTTGCTACTGTGTTTTGTTGAAATTGAAATTAACTAATCTCGTAGAAACCCCCTATTATCAGCATATCCAACAGCAATTTTGAAAAACATCTTGTATAATGTCATCATTTTATCAAGTCATCAATAAAGTTTCTACTGGAAAGTTGTAGCTAGCTTTCTTACCTTCCGGTAAAGACAAAAAGACTGATCACTTTGATATTACATGGTCTGGTCTGTTGTGCACATTTCACAAACTTAAAATTGTCTTAAACAATTTCCATACATGACAAATCTCAAAAAATGTTTTCACCTCCATACATTTCTATAAAAAAATACTAGTGGGCTAGCTGAAAGGGTATATTGAAAAACATATCATTGCTTTCCAGTGCATTTATATTTTGATCTTTAGAGGATTTACTTCTCGGACCACTAGAAACGGACGATAATGGGGGAGGCTAGTGGTAGGGAGACAATAGCTACTATTTACAGAAGATAGCTCACTTCAGATGAGCGAGTTACGTTCAAAGCATCAAACTCAAACCAACATGCTGCCAAATTAACACGATCCTATACAGTTTGCGAGAAGTTTAAGATGCGATGGAACTTAAAAATAAACCACTAAGAAAATTAATTGATACATAGATTTATTTAGGTGTGGCCAATTAATAATTAAGGGAGGCTAAAACCCCCCTAAAATAGGCCTAGCGTCTTCCCTGGGTCTCTGAGAGGGCCACTCGAGTTCCTCCACACCAACCTTGTTGAACCATGTCTTTATGGACCCTGCTTTGTGCACAGGGGCACAGTAATGCTGGAACAGGGCCTTCCCCAATCTGTTACCACTAAGTTGGAAGCACCCAATTGTCTAATATGCCTTTGTGTCCTGTAGCATTAAGATTATTCAATGGAACTAAGGGGCCTAGCCCAAACCCTGAAACAGTTTCCACTGCTCCAGTGGTGATGTGCTTTACCCCACTCTAGCCAACGCTTTCCATTGCACATGTTGAGGTGAGGCTTGTGTACAACTGCTTTGCCATGGATATCATTTCATGAAGTTCCTGACTCATAGTTATAGTTTGGATGTTGCATCAAGAGGTAGTTTTGGACTTCGTGGTGAGTGATGCAACAGATGGTAGGCGATTTTACACGCTTCAGCACTCCGCAGCCCCTCTCTGAGTTTGCATGGTCTACCACTTTGTGGCTCGGCTGTTTTTACCAATATTTGTCTATGGACATTACATGGCTATGTGCTGGATTTTATCCACCTGGGAGCAATGGGTCTGAACTCAATAGTAGGGGTGTCCACATACTTTTGGCCATATGGTGTAGCTGTGGCTACAAGCAACAGTACATAATTGCACAGGAATGTTTTGTGTTAAAAGGAGCTGCATGTGCCGAATATATGCAGGTGGTGGATCTTTGATGTCAGGAGGCTGTTTGTATTCACTGGTCCTAGAACCCTTGTTTAGATCAATTATTGAAGTAGAGGGAGAATGCAAAAATGCTTTACCATAGCTTTCTGAAATATTTGCTGGAAATATCCGACTGGTAATTGGACGTTTCTGCCTTCTGCAGGGGGACTTTTACCTGCCAGAGGGCCAGTGATGCTGCGATGTTTGAAGTGGCCATCCCCTCCTTCTCCCTGGACAGCCATGGCCACAGGGACAGCCCCTACTCTTTTCTCTTCTGAGAGCGAGCGATATATAGCCCGGAAAGGAGAGACTGCTTGCTACTGTACTGGCTTCTCTTCTTCATGGAGAAAGGACCTAGGCTGCTACGTCTTTTCCCCTGTACAGTCAGGGGGACAAAATATTTGATCCCCTGCAGATTTTGTATGTTTGCTGACTGACAAAGAAATTATCAGTATACCAATTTAATGGTAGGTTTACAGTGAGACAGAATAACAACGGACAATCCAAAAAAACACATATTTATAACAAAAGTGTTATAAATTGATTCACATTTTAATGAGTGAAATAAGTATTCGACCTCTCTGCAAAACATGACTTGGTGGCAAAACCCTTGCTGGCATCCCAGAGGTCAGATGCTTCTTGTAGTTGGCCATGGGGTAATTAAGGTTTTGAGGCTGATGTTTCGCAACTCGAACCTTCAGCTCCCTCCACAGATTTGCTATGGGATTAAGGTGTGGAGACTGGCTAGGCCACTCCAGGACCTTAATGTGCTTCTTCTTGAGACATTCCTTTGTTGCCTTGGCCGTGTGTTTTGGGTCATTGTCATGCTGGAATACCCAACCACGACCCATTTTCAATGCCCTGGCTGAGGGAAGGAGGTTTTCACCCAAGATTTGACGGTACATGGCCCCGTCAATCGTCCCTTTGATGCGGTGAAGTTGTCCTGTCACCTTAGCAGAAGAACACCCCCAAAGTATGTTTCCACCACAATGATTGTGGGAATGGTGTTATTGGGGTCATACGCAGAATTCCTCCTACTCCAAACACAGCAAGTTGAGTTCATGCCAAAGAGCTTGATTTTGGTCTCATCTGACCACAACATTTTCACCCAGTTCTCATCTGAATCATTGAGATGTTCATTTGCAAACTTCAGACGGGCCTGATATAGACTGATCGTTTCATTGTCTATGGGCAAACGTAGAAAATCAGCAGGGGATCGAATACTTTTTTCCGCTCACTGTAACTGTTTTCTTTCTTTGTAATATAACTTTAAAAAATGTTTTAACCAGTTTTGACATCACATTGTATCTTTGGCCCTGTGACATTGCAACAGCTCCAGCATTTGAATTTGACTGTGTGTATGTTTGGGGAGTCGAAGAGATGTTAATTTAGATGGTTTACAAATAAGTGATGTTTTCTGTCTAGTGGCTGATCATCTACCAGCAGTCAACGCCTGAACCTAATGGTCAGCCTGGTGTTGTTACAAAAGAGCAACTTAGACTGTTGCGCCAACTGAGAGGCCCTGTATATGTTTTCTTTTCAGGGACTTCATTGTATCCCCTTTAATGCAAATACCAACAATCTACGCAAGTTAAACTCCTCAAACTGACAGCTTTGTAATATCTGTGATGGTATGTCATCAAGGTTAGATGCCGTCTTGGATTTTAGCAATTAAACTAAAATAAATAATCCCTTAATTTAGACTTTATGTTTAATTTTGTGTGTATATGTGCATAATATAAGTAGAATCATACCTCAGTCATCAAATACCATGTTTGAAAGCAAGTGATATTAATGAAATTGGCACAGGACACTTTTTGGCTCGACAGTGTCTCTTTTACAACCAGTGGCCACAAATTGCACTCTGCATCTTGAATATTGTGAGAGTAAGTTAGACTGTACCTCAGTCATTTGTCAGGTGACTTAGCTGCCATTGTTACAGGCTATTAAACCAGACACCCCTTTAGAATTAAAGGTAATTTACAACTTAACTTTTGATTAACTCTCAAATGACTTCATTGTGCAAGTGTCCTCACACGGTTTACCCCTGTTACCGCTTTGTGCTGCGTTACAAAATGTCTTTCACATTTTATCTACACAAAATACTCAGTCAAAGTAGATGTATTGTGAAAATGTTCTACTAAAATTATTATGTAATACACTCATATTACATATGTAACCCAATGCCAATACAGATTAGAAAGATCTTGGTCTGGAATTTCAGCTGTGAGGCTTGGAAAGATTTGCACACAATTATGTACAATATTTTCCTGTTTTATTTTTTTGTTTATTTGATAGGCCAGTCAATAAATGGAGGAGTGGGATGGGGGTGTGCTACAATGGCAGGGGGATGGATTCTAAGCAGAACTCATATGTGTCTACTGGGGCAGCAGCTCACCACATGGACAGCAATTTTCTAAAGAATTAATAAAAAAATACATTGATTTGTATTTGTCAATTGCTTTGTTATCAGCAGGTGTATATTGAAAATAAAATCTTTATTGGCCCTTTATCTGAAATATATCTAACAATTTAAATAGAAAATAGGAATATCCAGTATACGCAGACATTGTGTCTTGTCATCGATTGTCAAGCAAATTTAAAAGGTAAATCTACCCCCAGAAACACGAATGAGTGTGAAGACGGCAATCAAGACTTTCCATTGGGAACTAGATTGCATTATTTGCATGCTGGATTCCATTAAGCCATGTCTTCAGAAGGGGGACATTCCTACTTTGACATGTGTATCCCCTCCATTTTCCCTAAAGAGCAACAAGGGTTGCTCCCTGTCTACCTGTTTCTCTGGTCTGTCTGCCTTTTTCTCAATGCTATATCTTTCAAGTATTCACCCAAATGTTAGTTGATCGTAACTGTAAAGATAATGTCGGCTGGCAGATATTCTGACATCTAATACTTTCAACCACTAATCATGCATGAATGCCAAACATACACATTTCACTGTGGGCTTCCAGAGAACACAGGACATAAAATCCTGAAAGGAGTTTACTCCACTTATCATTCTGCTCACTCAAACCTCAACATCGTACTGATCCCCAACATGCCTATGTGTGTTCATTATTCCATAGTATTACAGATTGGATACTGCAAACGAAACCTTTGCACACCTGTTCTGGCGTGATTTCGATTTTTCAGCTCCTATAGACCGTGTTTCAGGGTGGTTAGATGTCAGTGTCCCTTAGGTGGTCCAGTGCTTGGAAAAGTGGGTGGGGCTATTTCCTACATGGTTTGGCCTGTTCAGGGTTATTTCTTGGAAAGTGTCACATTGGCTCCTCTTACATCTTAAGATACATCTTCCCATGACTGCTCCCTCCACAAAGGTTCACATTTTAGTTATTTACCAGGTGCTCTGATCCAGAGAGACCTACATGAGCAAAAAAGGTAAGCTGTAAGCGGTAAGCTTCATAAAGACCCTATCCTGAAGTACGAGCATTGAAGGTCCCAATAACGAAAATCAAACTATATTACCGTATCAAATAATACTGGGGGCGGGTCTTCTAGTGGGTTTCCTCGGTTCCCTGTACTATCTATGGCTACACCCCTATTAGCTACATCCGGGGGATGAGGTCAACCTTTCCCGATGATCCGCCATTTCAGCCCTTTAGTTTTATGTTGCAAATGACTTTAGAGATTTATATTAAAACGCCATGACAAATAAATCATATATTCTTGGCTACAAAAAATAATTTTTAACGAAGGGCAGAGAAGTGTGATTTTTATGGTAATACTCTTTAATGCTTACAAATCTAACGGTTTAAAGCGGTATCGATGCCGTGTTTTTTTCCCAGAGCGTGTTCCACAGTGAACCAAAGTTTCTGTATGAGTTGAGTCCTGATTGCGGATAGGGAGAAACAAGGGGAAGGCCTTGAAGCGTCGGAGTGGATTTGCAGCCATGGCCGGGAATTTTGACGCGGAGGACCGTACAAGCTGGTACTGGGGAAGGTTGAGCAGACAAGATGCGGTTTCCCTTTTGCAGGGACAGAGACATGGCGTATTCCTGGTCAGGGACTCAATTACTAGTCCCGGGGACTACGTGCTATCAGTCTCAGAGAACTCGAAAGTCTCACATTATATCATAAACAGCATCAGTAACAACCGACAATCTGGATCAGGTAAGATCAATAGCGACATAGTACAGTAAAATGGTTTTATTACACAGAAAGGTAAGACGTACACTAAAATATATACCAGAATCAGCGTTAATCTAGTTTAAATAGTTACATTGGAAAACTAACACTTTTTAGTAACTTGACAAGACAACTATAGGTATAGGTGATTTCTGATTCCAGCCAAGCACTTAAAAGATTACAGCATCTATGTTAGAAGTGAACATAAACTATACTGAACTACAGAAACAAGGAAAACCTTACTAGCTGTTTCACTTGTTTTCCACGATTGATGTAGTTGGCGGTGGTGGTTAATCTGAGCTGCAACGGAAAGTGTAGGGACATGTCTGGTTAAGATGTACTTAACAATTAATTTGGTAGTATTGCGTTTACCAACCCAACTTAATATTTTTATTTATTTAGATGATGTTATGTTTTCGTGAATCTTTAGGTTTTGTTAGCTGTAGGCTTTACGGTACGGTACCAAGTGAGTGAGTTAGAGGGTGGGTTGGGCTGATCCTATGAATGAATGGACATGCTGTCACTATTGGAGGATGACTCTTCCGAATGATGTGTGTGGAATGCCCGTGACCCTGCCCTGGTTTGCACACACACGCATACCGACTGTACACACGCAAGAAGGCTCTTTTTAGTTTTCTAATTGTGTGAATTTAACCATACGTCTTTACTTGGAGATTATGCAATTGTGAAAATGTTTGCCTAAAGCTGTCAATTTGAATCGCAAACGATTAGATTAGTAGGTCAGTGATGCCTGGGAAATGGAATTGTATTTTATTGCAATATATTTGCTTTAGATAACGATAGAAAGTGTTCGAGGTATTGCGGTAGACTGCGTTTTGCGTCCTGCAACAAAACTTGGAAAAACAGTCAGCGGGATTTTTTGTGTTTTCTGCCCATTGTAAGCGGACATAGTCTACAATGCAGACTAAATCGAGAAAAATGCCAACATTCAATTTTTTTATTGAAGACTGCAGTATGCAGTATCTAGTTATTGTTATTTTCCATTAGAGCCGAAGCGGACTACCGCTGTCTGGTTGAGAATATCATGACGCCCTATGAAACTACCTACGTCGGAGTTCCATAGGGCGTCATGGTACAAAAAAATGCCGTGCTCATCCGTTAACTACATTTTTTTTTATCCGTTACCTATTTTTTTAATCGATCATAAAAATTTCACATGGGGAAGAAATTAACTCACGACATCGTATTTAGAAAATATTGTGTATTGCAGAATAGCCCTATTCCATGTTACCTCTAGGTGGCAATAGAGTTATTGCATTCATTCATATCAGGCTACAATAGGCTTTTGAATGTATGTGATTGTTCGGGACCAGCGTTGCACAGTTCTGCGGCCAACAACGTTTTGGGTCTCTAGATTTGCCTTTAGTATGTTGCATTATGCCTGCATTTGACCACCTTTTCATTTAAGTTATCTTAGTAATGTCACAAGAAGTTGTTTCGGATACGTTCGTTACTGAAAACAAACACGCTTGCATCTATTTAACGGGGGCGGGGAGGTGCAGAGTAAAGGCAGTTCAGCTGTATTTAACAATGGATTGTCATAGCTTGCATTTTTTTCGCTTGCAATGTCTCCCAACTTAATGGGGCCATCATCATTTGTTGTCAATAATCGTTAATGGTTTTCTACACGCAACAGTCGGTAGACTGAACACACTTGCATAATTAAGTTCAGCGAAGGAGTATACAAGAAATGGAGAATGTGGAGGGTACAGGAGTTTTGCTACACTTTAGGCCAAGTTTAATACATTATCTCTGTTTGGTGGCTATTTGAAGCATGTGCAATAGGTAAATGTTAGCGCAGACAGATATCCCCTCTTACTCTGAAACATAGGTTGTATGTAGTAATGGTGCATGGATAATCTAATGTAATTACATTTATTGTAGTTTATTACTTATAGGTAAAATGGGTATATAATTGTCTTAATAAATGAGCATTCAATTAATCAAGATTAAGGTAAGTTAAGGTATTAAAGTGTTTAATTAAGCAAGCCAAACCCTACCACATGTTGTTAAATAGCCGTAGTAGTGATATGAAATGAACAGTGTTCATCCTTTCACCCTGCCTCGTCTGTCAGGTCTGGCCCCCCCGCGTTTCCGCATCGGTGACCAGGAGTTTGATGCCCTGCCCGCCCTGCTGGAGTTCTACAAGATCCACTACCTGGATACCACCACGCTGATCGAGCCCATCAGCAAGGCCAAGCACACTGGCTTTGTTAGCGGCGCTGCCACCTGCCCCGCTGTTGTGCTGGGCGGAGCTCCACTGGATGCAGAGTTTGTTCGTGCCCTTTTCGATTTCCCAGGCAATGACGAAGAGGACCTGCCCTTCCGCAAGGGCGACGTGCTGCGTGTGCTGGAAAAACCAGAGGAGCAGTGGTGGAACGCGGCCAACCAGGAGGGCCGCGCCGGCATGATCCCCGTGCCCTACGTTGAGAAGTACCGGCCCGCCTCGCCAAACTCCTCAGGGGTTCAGGCGGCGGGAGGAGCAGGTGGAGGACCGCTGGGTGTCGGAGGCGGCACGACGGACGGAGTGGCGCCGCAGCTGCCCCCGCCTCTGGGGGACCCGGGGCAGTATGCCCAGCCCATGGTCAACACACCCCTGCCCAATCTGCAGAATGGGCCTGTCTACGCTCGCGCCACCCAGAAGAGGGTGCCCAATGCCTATGACAAGACGGCCCTGGCGCTGGAGGTATGGGCCTCACAACTTCCTGCGCCACACGCACACGCACACACACACGTACACACAGTGACATTTACAGTGTATTAATGCATCTTTGGTTGATTTCCATTTCAGTTTGCTGGTGCCACTGACTGGAATGAATTGCAAAAGCCTGATACCTTCATGTCAGTTTACACCTTGAAAACTAAAGTAAACAAGTGGTTATCTGCTGAGTCCGCCATTCCTATAAATACATGTGTCCAAATGTATTCATTCTAATTTATCTACTTGTATTGATACTTTTTGTTTCTAAATTGAACCAAACCGACATCAATATCAATCCTCATATCAATACCAGAAAGGCAGTTTTCACAAGGATTGTTTTTTGTGAGGCTTTAATATAATCTATGTTAACATACTTCATAAGTGTTTTGATAAT
Organism: Esox niger; assembly: GCA_016801105.1. NCBI lineage: Eukaryota > Metazoa > Chordata > Actinopteri > Esociformes > Esocidae > Esox > Esox niger. Next base: position 13,482 of record JACXGJ010005633.1, on the reverse strand, counting down.
CAGTGTAATTTACATGCCATTGGTATATATTTGAGCAGATCGGATGATCCTTGAGTCCAACCATCACTGCATATTCCTCTCTAGAGGTGCAAATACAGGGACAGATGCACCTGGGGAATGGCACCAAATTAGTATTCAGTCCCCTTCTTTTTCAACAAGTTTGTTGTTGTAGAGTTCATTTATATTTATTTTTGCCGTTAATGTACCCTTTACCCTGTGACAACAAAGCCACGCCACTTCAAATTCAGATGCACCCTGTATCCCTTGATCATTGAGATGTCTCTAGAACTGGACTGGAACCCACCTGGGGCAAACTCAATTAACAGGGCATGATTTACAATGGCACAGTCCTGTCTGTATACATGTATGTCAGAGCAAAAACCAAACCATGCAGTCCAAAGAACACTGGATTGAGGGATGGATGAACAGAGTGAAGTATAGAGATCCTTGAAGAAAACCTTGCAACAGGTCAACCATTCCTGCAGCGTTTAACCAATCAGGCCTTTAAGTTAGCGGCCAGATGGAAGCCATTCCTCAGTAAAAGGCACATGTGCCTTTTGGCAAACTCCAAGTGGACTGTTATGTGCCTTACTGAGTAGGACAACTTATTGTTCCAAACTACTAAAACATTGTGATCTATCTTTTGACTCCATGGTACTCATCCCATTCTCTGTCATTGTCATGAGGACATTTTTTGCATGTATGGGCGAGTTGTCGGATCAACCAATCTGCACTTCACTTAGCCTAAAGATTTAAATGGGAACCAGCCATTTTGGAACCGAAAAATCAGACACTAATCTGGTTGAAAGAAGACAGATATGTTCAGAGAACTCTGAATTTGTTGGGCCATGTTTTTTGGAATTCCTCTCAAATGTACAACGCTGGTGGATGCATATCCAAGAATATTCAAAACGGTCAAAATGCACTTCTACTAAGTACTGAGTAATGGGTTCTTCAAACTATTTAAGTTAAAAAATGTAAACAAATTGGCAAAATGTTTTGCTTTATTAAAGGGTATTGCGTGTCGATTGATGGAAAACAAATACATCAATTCTGAATTATGTCTGTGACACAAATTAAGAGAACACTGTGAATTTATAATGTGCCACCAACCATTTTGTAAGGTATTCAAGAGCCTTGTGCTTAATGCTTCTATCGATGTCTCTAATGTGTTTGTGTAGGTCGGAGACATGGTGAAAGTGACCAAGATCAACGTGAATGGCCAGTGGGAGGGCGAGTGCAAGGGCAAGCACGGTCACTTTCCCTTCACCCACGTCCGGCTCCTGGACCTCCAACAAACCGAGGACGAGAGCTGAGAGACCTATAACACAAAATGCACGCTTAGTTTCAGTGCTCTCTTCGTGGAAATGCACACAGGATTTACAGACTCCATTGGTCAGGAGTTTCCGTGCAGTTGATGCCAATGGCCCGGAGCGCCAGGAGCTCGAGCCCTCCTTAGTTTGATGTTCATACACGCACGTGGAATAGAGTTTACATGTTCACCCCAGTGTTATAGTCCTGATACACTACACACACACACACACACACCCCAACCAGAGTTTATGCCCTCACCCCTCCGACGTGTTAAATCCTCTTTTACACACACATACACACATACACACACACACACACACACACATACACACACACACACACATACACACACACACACACACACACACACATACACACACACACACACACACAGTGCCCACACACAGTGCCCACACACAGTGCCCACACACAGTGCCCACACACAGACACGCATTTGTGTTTTTGTGACATCTTTCACAGACTCATGGATCACCCTTTTGTAATAATGAACAGTGACCCTGGGGACAGCAGAAGAACAGCAGCCTTCCTTACTTGTGACTGAAACTGACTGGGGCTGCTCCCCAGAGAGACTGGACGACACTACAGGACGACACTACAGGACGACACTACAGGACGACACTACAGGACGACACTACAGGACGACACTACAGGGCGACACTACTCACCGCAGGGAGTACTGAAACAAAGCCCCTTTCCGCTACAAGCCCCAAGCCCTCTTTTTAATAACATGAAATGGAAAATATTATGATATAATTATGACACACACGTATACATACTGCATATACAGTGTGCGTTTGTGTGTATAAATATATATACCATTACATGCTAAATATTTTTTTCTACCCTATTTGCCATGTGGTCCCAGTTGTGTTTCTCTGAAAAACTCTGATGACTGTCTTATCAGTGTCTAGGGAGGAAATGGACACATTCCTTAGTAAGGTATGAAGCCTTTGTCCAGTCCACCTCACCTGTCAATTGAGTGTCAGGTGAGGAGGGGGTCTAAAATGTCCATAGAAAATATGGCATTCATTTAGGACACTTTTCGAAGAGTTACTATTTCAGATGTTTTGGAAAATGAAAGTGGGAATTACGTCAGAGTAGTTTCAACTGCTGAGTGTGAGCTGTAGGTGCAGGGAGGTCCAAGAGACCAGATGACCCAGTTCCTTCTCCCATTGCCCTGTTCTTCCTGTCTCATTGATTGGTAACACTGTCTGAGCCATTTCCTCCTGGTGCTCTGTGCCAAAGACACTGGGTTCACCTGCAGAGTACAGTATGTGTTAGCATATTAAAACCGCTGTTTTGGCAAGTGGAACATTTCATTGTCTTTTAAAAGGATAAAGACTTAGTTTCCAGCACTGTGATGCTTCACTTTGTCCCATCAACACAATGCCACAGCCTTAAACTTTAGATCTTTCACCCTAAACTGTATCAAATCACATGTTATTTTGTTCCATGCTATGTAAAGCATGGGTGTAGAATAACAGTGAAATGCGTACTCTTGGGCCTTTTTCCAAAAATGTCAGTGCTGGATATCCTACATACATGGAACATAACAAACACACCATTTAGATTGTAATGAAAAATTGTATGTCAATTCCTTTTCAACTTAGGTTTGAGTTGTTTGTTAGCGGAAACATCTCAGCAATTTTCAACAAAAAACGAATTGCCATTTGAGCTTATTGGACAGGTTCAGGTAGCAACTCCACATTTCTAAATGTCTCCGGTCTGAACACAACCCTGGACATTTCCCTAGTGTGTCTCCCTTAGTGCCAAACTGTCAGATTGTCACTTATCAAATGTATGGTTTCGGCTAAGACACAGTCACTGACCTGTCAGATGCACCGCAGGATGTTTAACCTTATAAGCTGATGACATCGCTTGAAAGATTAAGTGAAAGGCACATCGTCATTGGTCAATCACAGTAACATGGGTGGGTGTGGGGACCTATCTAAGGCACATGGGAGTTATATAGGCCAATCATTGTCATTTGGGGAGAGTCTTTTAATTTATCTTCTCTACCTCATGTCTAAATTCTTTAAAATATTTCTTTTTCTTAAAGAAAAGGAAAATCTGAATTTCCATGCTCGGTTCATCATTGTTTTTGTGGTGATATTGGTTGACTTTTCCTTTTCTTAATTTCTTTTGTTCTTGTTTGCCAACTGAATAATTATAGCCAAAAAACCCTTTCTTTGGTCAAAACACGTATTTTCTTATTCCTTCAACAATATCCTGTGGTGTTATTGTGTAATTGTGCACTAAGAGTTAATGCTGGCAAATGTTTCTAAACCATGTAAGATCCCCCATTCCTTCCTAGTTCATGTCATTAAAGAGGTATGATGTTTTAATAACACTAAGAGTGAGGAAAATTAACTACAAGCCCTGTGTAGATGATTTCTGTGTTAAAGTTTACAAAGACAACTTGCATTGACTGCAGCAACATTTTATTTATGAGACAATGAACAGTAGTACGTCTGTAAAGATTTGAATATTTTTAATGATCTGTTACATGAACTAGCTACCACAGAAAGCACCAGCGTTTAGAATGCAATGTAGTAAAATGTTTTGCATCCCCCAAAACAATTTTATTGGTCAAGGTCAAAGTATCTTCCAGTTTAACTTTTTCTTGTTTTTTCCTTACTGTACAACGCCAGATGGCCTGTGTAAGAATAGGTTTTGTGAATTTGAAATTATGCAATTTGTAATCAGCAATGACCGAGAGACTTGCACAAATGAATGAATGAATGGCTGAAACAGAAAATGTAACATTAAACTGCCTGACAGAGTTCCCCATTGCACTATTTATATACTTTTTTACCCCCCCATGCAGTATTTTTACATTTGTAAATCACTTTGTCTGATATTTGTATATACAGTTATGTGTAAAAGTCTTAGGTCACCTGAGAAAAGCTGTTTTAAAGCTTTGTCTGGACAGTACGTGTACAATATAAATAAACATTAATACAATTAAAAGTACCAAAAGTCTATTGGTTATCTAAAGGTTATAGATATCTTTGAGGTGGCCAAAATACTTAATAAAGAAATATATAGAAATGTGACATGTAAGATGAAAAACAGATTTTTAGCATGATAATGACACCAAACACAACAAAGACCAACTTGGAGCAGAGTTCTGCACATGAACAGTATTTTGTTGATCACCTCAGAGCACCGACCTCAACATAATTGAAGTTGTACTGGATCACTTGGACCGGGAAAATAACTGAAAGTAAGAATTAAGTAGGTTTTCAGGAATATAACAGTGGACCATTTAAATGAACTATTCAGGTGTATCAAACAGAGTTTCTTCAATTTTGTGTTATACATACAATAGTTTTTTCAACAAAAAAAAACAGATTTTGTTACTTTTCATTTTATAAATGTTTGTGTTTAAATTAATTTTATATAATTTCTCAAACCAATAAACATTTTCTGCTCAGATAAATGGCTTTGAAAAAAGTTGTCAGATGGCCTAAGACTTTTGCACAATACTTTGTGCACACAAGTCTGTTTTAGCATTTGCAGCACATTATACAGCTCTCCTGAATGATTTGGCGTCGTAGGTAAAAAATTATCAAGAAAATAGATATATTCAAAAACATTGAATAACAATTATCGACATTTAGTACATTTTGCACCCTCACCAAGATAACAGCCCTGGGTCTCAATTCCCTTTTTTACATTTTTTTTTATTCATATTTACTTAGGGTGCCAATAATTATAGAGGACAGTACCAGTCAAAGGTTTGGACACCTGCTCATTCACGGGTACTTATTTTGATATTTAACTATTTGTATGATCTAACTCATCCCAAACTAATCTAATCAGAATATTATCGTTTGGCAGACTCCAGAAACCGCAGCCTTTTGACTTCCCAGTCGGGTGCACTACCCAATTATCAAAATATTTACCCACTACTCCAAATGTAACCGCCTGTAAACATTTAATTGTGATACTAATTGAAGACATAATTTCTATTTGAAAGAGGTAACAATAGTCATTCGGTACAGTTTTTACTGTTAAATCACAACTCAATTATTTAAAATCAATCTTCAGTTATGCAATAGGGCAGCTCAGTCTGAGACAAAAAATGCAGTTGGTAAAGTTTAATATGTATTTAATTTTCTAATAGAAGTTATAGTTGACTGTCATTCGACTTTGGTGCATCCAGTGAAAAGTGAAAAAAATAAAATACATTTCACTTCACTTTTCATTTTTTCAATGTTGAATATTTGCACACACCTATATATATAAAATATTTAAAATAATCGGATAATTTTGAAAACCTTTTTTTCAGGAGGAAAATATAACAGTCCAAATATTGAAAAGTTATCTGTTGTGACTAAATAAGAGTTCTTAAGTAACAATCAAGAGAAAATTGTGTTTCAAAATGTAGGCTATACATTTTCACACCAGTCAAATAAAGTAGCATGCGCCATTGCTGACATTTTAAATGGTGTTTTCACTGAATCCTCTTAATGTTGAATCTCCTTCATGAACCACATTTCTGTCCATCAGCCAAAAACCCAAATGTGGGTGGTTAGTGAATCTAAGTTTTCTTTTGAGAAATCATCACAGGCAAAAAATTCAATTGGATAGAGAGGTGAAAGATAACTCTACAGCAACTATAGCTTTCGGTAGGTTATCACACATTTTGTGACCTTGTCAGCCAAGTGAGCTTTGCTGACCCCTCTGGCTTGTGGATTATTATGTTGCCCTGTCATCATTGTATTTTCTTTGGGCCTCTTCATTAATCAAGACACTTTGAATTGGCCTTCCCCAATCAAAATGTTCTTGCTATGACATTTTCTTTTTAGATCAATTTGAAACTGCTGTTGAGGCTATTGCACTCTATTATGAATATTTGAAGTTCAAATTGAATAGATTTTCTGTTGCATGTTGGCTAATGTGTTAATATACTTAGAAGATGAAAATTTAATAGCAAATTGATACAATGAAATAGGTTCAGAAGCTACTGTATCTGCGAGACGAAACACCAACAGAACATCTACAGTTGTGCCCAGGTTTGGGTTTTACAGCATGGAATTTCAGAAATATGTTAATTTTAGATAAGATTGTAGCAACCATAGTTGGCACAATTGGAAGTGTCCTACACATTTTGTGTCTTATAAGTGTGGTCGGGAAGAGCTTTACAAAAGTTTAATTGAAGTAACAAATGTGTGGATTAGCTTTCATGACTTGATCTGAAATCATTAAAAGGTCATTTAACACAGTCAGCAAAGCAATCTTAGTACTATGAAGGACTCTAAAACAGGACTGAAGCATTTCATGCATTTCATTTCTTTTCAGGAAGGCAGTGAGTTGCTTCAAAAAAATATCAGAGAATCAGGAGTTCAGATATTGCACGATACTTATTTATCTGGATCGAGGTTTGACTTTTTTTTTTAGATAACTTATTCCTGCCAGTTTCACTGAGTTTCGTACAGAGAACCAGAAGTAAAACATCACAAAAGAAAACAAATGTATTGTTAGAAAAGGTATACTATTGTTGTGACAAAAACCTTGAAAATTCAAAACATTTCCCTGTCTCAGACACATATCGCCACCAATCCCAATCTAAACAGGTTTCAGGTTTGCAGCAGCCACTTTTCAGCTGGGAAGAGATTTTCGATCACTGATGACCAGATTGCACCTTTAATTGTTCTTGAGGTTTTCTAAAATGACAAGAGGGATTTGTTAATTATAATTTCATGTTTGTTTTATTAATTACAAATAGAAAACAAATTGCATTATTCAGAGTTGTGTCCTGAATTTAATATCTTTATTGATAATATCCTTGCAAAGTTTTCAACTTAAGAGTTTTGTGGATAACACAAGACAATGGAAGTCAGCAAACTGACAGTAGGGGCAGACAGAGGGACAGCATAGAAAACTGAACATTTCCTGTGTGTATAGTAATAAAAAATTCACATACAGCCTCTTAATTTGTGCAGCAGTCTCTCTTGTGGTGTTGACCACCACAGTTTAAGTTCAAGTCATTAGTGTGAAGCTTGCTGACGAGTGTCTGGAAACCAATGCACGATGCAAATTGGACAGCATTGCTCAGAGAGTGGGAGGGATCGTCAACAGATTTCCTGGTCTCAATGTGCTCTAGCGACTCCCTCAGATGGCATGGGCCCCTGAAAAGTTGATGTTGTCAGGTGAGTAAACGTGCACTCACGTGTTGACAAACAACCTTGTTGGATGAAAGGCCAGTGTGGAAAGGTGCTGTGTTTTCATGGTGACCATGTGTAACAATATTGTATCATCAGGTGCACAGAAGGCTCCACTGAAATGTTCTTCCTGTTTTTAACCCAATGGGCAAGGGTTAAGTGCCACCCAGATTTAATAGAAGAATTTTGGACCACTTAAGACTTATAGTGGGAGCTTTAGTGAGTTGCAGTAGTTGGGATAGGTGATAAATGCACGAATGAGAGTTTCACTGGCAGGATGGGAGAAGGTCCTGACTTTAGCAGTTTTGGGGGAGGAGGAATTATAATATGACAGTCAATGTCTAATATCCTTTAACTTCTCTATAAATACTGTGCTTCTAAACTGGAAAACTGGACCCATGTTTGAGATGGGAAGATTCTAATGAGTTGGACTTGATGTAATCTTTATGGAATCTCTATTTTAATAAACTACTGCAATGATAAGGAGTTGTGTACCTGTCTGGAACATGAATTCCACCATTCAGGATTGAAAAGGTAAATACCAGAATTAGTATTGACTAGTGTGTGAACCACCATGCATACAAATGTATTGAACGGGACTAGACATGCTTAATTATATTAAATAATTAAAAGTGGCCTGTGCTTAAAAATTTCAACAGAATTTTGGTTGGCACAAAATTACAACAGGCTAAAGATGTTAACAGGTTATGGGACAAGAACCGGGGAGGGGGTTGTGAAGGGGCGGTTGTGTACGCGGGGGCGCCTTGGTTTCCCGGATGGAGTTCAGACGCCATCTTTACACCAGTGCAGCTGCTACCGGTAGCTACAGAGTGGGGACGCTGAGCTGCTGCTCCACCAAGACCCGCCGACTGAGACAGACTTACCCACGTTTTAGCCTCGCTCCCTCCGCCCGCACATCATCGACATCCCGACCATCATGGCAGATCGAGAGCACTTAGTATACCAGGCTAAACTCGCCGAACAAGCGGAGAGATACGATGGTAAGGGTTGAGAACGTATAGTACTGTACCGCCAATGCGGAATATGCCTCTTTCGCTTGTCCCCCTCTTCCCCCACTCTCCCTCTAGCGGGGGGCTTCTAAGAGCGGGTGAGGTGGTTTGAAGATGGATTCGTAGCTAGGGAGATCGTAATAGAGACAAAATGGCGGAGTAGAGAGGGTTTCCCCACAAGTCATTCGGGAGTGGTTTGATTGAATGTTAGCTACAGTAGCTATAAACATGTGCGACTGGGGTAGGATATTCAGCGCGTTTGAGTTGCATGTGCGATGTTCAGAAGCGTTATTGCGAAAGTTCTATAACGTTACTTGTTTAAATCAGTTGGTTCTCTTGGGGTCCTTTATACTAAGTTCCGACTTTGTTAGTTCTAGGTTGATTTTTAAATGATTATTCGATACCCAGTTAACGTTAAAACTAGTTCAGCATTAGAAGTAGCCAATAGGGATGTTGCTAGCCAGACTGCTTTCCTAAAAGCTGTGGTAAAATGGCGGCTAACAATGGTTGATAAATTGAAAAAGGTAACGTTTGGTCGTTAACTGGATATGGGTTAACGAGTGTCGAGCCTGTTCTATAATCCAACGTTGTTGAAACAAGCAGCCTATTTATTGTTAATCAGTGATTTTTTTATTTATTACCCTGCAATAGAAACAGGGACAGCTACTGCTTTGTGACTATATTCGTTAGCAAAAATGTACAGTGCTGTTTGTAGTCTCGAGTCAACTTGCTAGAGTGTATAATATATACCACTGAATGTCAACTCAAAGCCTAATTTGCGGCGACAGAGCTTTGTGATTTTGGTTTGCAGCACATGCCATATACCTAGGTAGTTGGCTACCATAGTATGTTACGTCAGCTATTTTATTAGGTACATTCACAGTTATGTTTTGTTATTTTGTGTACAAAACAGATTTGCTAGTAATTTCAAACCAAACTACTGTGCGATAGCGAAGTAGCCTGAACGTGGAAAGAACACTGCAGTCCCTGGGTAACTGAGTGGGTGTGGTTGTTACATCTCAACATCACTTACGTGCCTAAAACATCTGACTGTTACCATGGTTTTCCAGTGGAAAATATGTTTGAAATTTCTTCGCTCTATGAAAGACGTAACTAATAATAAAGGCTGATAAAAGACTGATAAAATTTTTTGGAACTTGCATACCTGGCAACAGCTTCAGCTCCGCCTACTATGGGTAAAGGATAGAAAAACTCATTTAAATACATTAATTGATTGCTGCGTCAAATGACTTCAAATACAGAGTTTTTATATTTCCCGTTATTCTACCTATAACTAATTCTATTTATCGCTACTTAATGTGCAAGCCATTACATTGAGTCAGTTATTCTTCGTTTTACCTGAATCCTTTTGAAAAGTTTGGCTTTAAGTAGGAAATAATTTATATTTCAGAAACATGCATTTAAAATGAAACTGTTGGCATCGTCAGGTATTTTGTATTCATGGCTTGGCGTTAAATACAGTCCCATATAAATAATCTATACTTAAATGTGCCCACTAGCCAGTGAAGTACACCTTTGCATCCAGGACTGCCTGAATTCTTCACGGCATGTATTCTACAATGTGTCTAAATATGTTCCACGTGAATGTTAGTTAATCTGGACACTATGGCACTACGCATTTGCTGCAGATTTAAATGGCGGTACAGTCATTCTGCAATCAGACAGTTTTATCATTAATGTGACAACTGGTATAATGTAGCCATTCTGCACACCTGTGTTGTACTGCACCATCCCACTCTGCTTGAGGTGCTAGTCATAAGGCAAAATAAACGTTCGATATGTGCTTATGCTTCACTTGGCCGTTATTCAGAAAATATAAGACGGAGATACAACCATACCCATATCCATGCAAAGTTGGGTTAATAGCCTAATGGTAACTTTTTTGTTTTAGATTACCATCTATAGAAGTAATTGACATGCATGGCTGACTTTGTGGATACTGATTAAGCCCAGTCTAGGGTTCAAATGTCAAACTTTGCCAAAGTTTGCCAGACGTAGTAGTGTTTCAGAATCAAGAAATGTATTGCTAATAATAAGTAATTTGGTTTCTTCTACATATCTGGAGTCTAAATTGTCACAGTTGTATGTTCCTCTAAGGGATACGGGACCTCTAAGCTCTAGAATGCCAGCTAATTTGTGCTTGTTTTCATATTTAGTCAATAATTGAATAAAAAAATGTTTTGTGTTAATTGTAATGGTCCAAGATGCTGTGGCAGATCTTATTTTTAGTGGTTATAAACTCTTAATTTTATTTCAATGGTCTATGCTTGTGACATTTCACAGCAGATGAGATGAATGTTGCAGTGTGTGATTTGTTGCACTTTGTGGATCTTTATTAAAAGTCACGCTTTTGCATGTTTGTCTTGTAATAGTTTGTTTTGTGGTTATATGCTGACCAATTCTGAATGAGATTTAGTTTAAGTGGAAAGTAAACAAGATGCATTTATTTAAAAAATAACCAACCTATTTTAAGTTTTTGATAAACTTGTATCATTTAGAATAGTTTTTTTGCTTTCATGTTGCAAAAATTAGACACGTTTCAATTGGCATATATATCTGTATGTCTAATGGGAGTATGTGTAGAATCAGAAGTTGTGTGTTATGGCTCAACTCTGAACATAATGACAGCAATGGTACAAGGAGGATAAAAGGAATTTGGCTAGAACTTTGAGGTTTGCTTCATAGTCTTATTTTGTGCTACTTATGCACATGTACTAATAGAACTCCAGACACCGTTTGTAGTAATCTGGGATAGTTTCTGTCTGGACCGCCACAAAGCACAGTCCACCTATCCAACTGCTCAGTTTGCTTGTCTCATGCAGTTGTTAGTGTGCAGCAAGACACTATGATACATGAGATTATGGATAAGAGGAAGATTTTTTTTTTCTTTTTTTAATGCCAAAGATCCATAATTTCACCAGAAGACTCTTGATCGAAACATTAACTAAGCTTGTGCAATATAACAACACTGTGGTTGAGAATATAATATAACCACAATCCGGTACAATATAACCACCAATATAACCACCATCATAGTGAGAAGACCATGTTTCATGACATCTTCTATGCTTCCATTTTTCTTAATAGCATTAAGACTTTTCAAGCGCATTTCTCTTATTGAACTTTACAGGCACAAAATTATCTCACAATGGAGATCGATTCAGCTGCTGTCAATGTTAATATTGGTTGGTCAACTACGCCTATTTCCATTACAAATATCTTGTTCATTAAAATAAACTGCCCTTATCCAGAATCATGCACAAACTAGACCAGTCTGCATGATCTTTGGTTGAATTTATTTAGAAAATCCTCCCCTTTGGGACTTGCTGCATTGGTATTACGGGGTCAACCTACAGTACATATTGTGGTTTCAGGATTGAGGTTTGATACATTTTCCAGTGCAAAGATTTAATGTTAACAGTTTCAGAAGACATTTTTTGTTTATTTTGGCAAATACAGGAATAATATATAATGTGTTATAAGACAGAATAAAATGATTTGTAAACTTATCTTGGTTTGCATAATTTTCATAATATTCTTATTTCCAATCGCTTGTTTGAGACGCCCTACGCAAGATTGTGTGACGATCACAGAAAAATCGAGCAATATGATATGTGTGTGCACTGAAACTTCTTCACACTTGAATACCACTGTTCAATCGATAATTTGAGTACACTACTTCGGAAGGTGGCATCTAGAGCAAGCTTACACAGCAAATTAATTGGGCATCTCGAAACTTCTTCAATATGTCTCAAAAGGGTTAATGCAATTAAGCCCATGGAAGGTGCCCGGTATTTAAGACCACATGGTATGCACGTGTATCCGTGGCTATACACATACATTCATTGGTCTTGTCATTTTGTTAGCCCAATTAAACTACCACTTAGGGCTGCTTAAATGCATTTGGAGTGTGTTGATTCGATAGGAGCGAACTGTGTCATTGATCAGTACGATTCTCTTTGAATGCATCTAGAGCCTTCTTCAATATGTCTCTAATGTAGTGTAATATAAACAAGCCCTGTTAGGCTACTAATTGAGAGAAAATAACTAGGTCTGAATGCTAGCTGCCACTCAAACCAATGAGGTGGCTGATATTTCACTGATCCCTCTAACTAATTGACTAATCAAAATGTAAAACATTTTTTATTTGAAGCTTGTTGTGGTAGAAAATTCCAATTTTATAACACACTACTGACATTTAGCACAAAAATGTTTGAGATATTTACCGCAATCAATTGGGTTGCATACATTTTGTATTTTTGTTGTGACTGAACATTGGTTTTGTCTCAGAAAATATTTTCTTCATGATGTTTTATCAAATTTCATTAATGGGGAGAATACTATATCCAGCTGACAATATACTCACATTAGCTTGCCCATGCTCTGAGGGAATTAGTAATCATCTGTTATAGCAACAGTCCAACAATTACTTCAAATTTAAGTCCTCTTTAAAAAAAATCTGTTAGTTTGATGCTTTAAGGCACTGTTTGCTTAAATTGGAAGAAACGGATAAGTAACTAAAGAGGAGCATGGACAAGAGAACCATATGTTTAAAACATGTTCATTACCCGACTGACTGCAGCTGCTGGGCTTCCCAGATTCAGCCTCCATAATGTTACTTATTTTTGTCCTGAAGTTATTTGGGAAGTAAAATCCAACTATAAAATATATCTACTCGCAGAAATGCTGGGGACCTTTCCATCCAGGACCAGATTAATTTCCAATAGAACCACCATCTATTCTCCATGGCCTGGCCTTCGTCCCCCGCGGCCTGGCCTTCGTCCCCCGCGGCCTGGCCTTCGTCCCCCGCGGCCTGGCCTTCGTCCCCCGCGGCCTGGCCTTCGTCCCCCGCGGCCTGGCCTTCGTCCCCCGCGGCCTGGCCTTCGTCCCCCGCGGCCTGGCCTTCGTCCCCCGCGGCCTGGCCTTCGTCCCCCGCGGCCTGGCCT
>JACXGJ010005632.1:0-38198 GCA_016801105.1 Esox niger | reverse complement strand
ATGTAATCTATGCCCTGGTTGGTGTGGAGTACTTATGGAGGTTATAATGTAATCTATGCCCTGGTTGGTGTGGAGTACTTATGGAGGTTATAATGTAATCTATGCCCTGGTTGGTGTGGAGTACTTATGGAGGTTATAATGTAATCTATGCCCTGGTTGGTGTGGAGTACTTATGGAGGTTATAATGTAATCTATGCCCGGGTTGGTGTGGAGCACTTATGAAGGTTGTAAAGACGTCTACTGTTTGGGGTGAAGGTTTGTGGTGGTCAATACCGTGGTGGGGTGTGATTAAAAAGAACATGGATACATGCAACGTAGACTGTAGTCTTTATGAAGACTTCCTGTCAAGTGCATTCAGTGTGAAAGTACTTACCGAAGCTAGTGGTAGGTGGCGCCTGCGAGCCTGGTTGTGCCTGGAGATGAAGGAGCGTGCCGACAGGCGGTAATGGTTGAGCAGGCAGGTGATCACCACCACCATGACCATCATCACCACCACAATCACCAGAATCTGCACAAACTCCAACTGGGCTGTAGAAAGAGTAGGGGGAGGTTAAAATCAGAAGATTGTATCATGAAACCAGTGGAGTCGTTAGGCCTGGGCGTCCAAGGCAATAGCCCTGGATATTTTATGAATAGCCCCGGATCTGAAATTTATTTAAAAAAGCTCTGACTGTACTGTGATGTATCAACGCCTCTGCATCAAACGTCTGAAAAATATTGCCATCTTACAGTCAAGCTTTCAGTCAATGTTTCTATATTGAATGCATACTTTTATCTGAGTGCATGATCTAGAAAACAAGACATGAACCCCTCCACAATAACTTATGCTAATGCCTATGCAACAAATATCAAACATGAAACAACTTTTTAAAATGGATATTGTCATCCTGACTGGCAAATTACAGTGAAAAATGTTATCATGGAAAAAAAACATAGGAGAATGATTACAAAGCTTAAAAAAACAGATTCTAGTATTCCAGGATTAGGGGGAAATCATGTACCATATCAACAGACTCCCTTACATTTTGTTGACAATATGTTTGAATATCAGTTGGGATTATTTGCAGTGTCGGTCTGTGTAATGTGTCTTTAGAAAGTACTCAGGCACTATTAGTTTCTCCACATTTGGTTCTGTTATAAACTAAATTTGTAATGTATTAAATGCCAACTTTGATTTTGCCAATCTATACTCAATACGCAATAACGACAAAGCAAAGACATTTATATTTACTTAAAATAAAAATCTGAAATATCTTACATACATAAGTACTCAAACCCTGGATTTGGTCAGTTTCTCCCATTCTTCCTTGCAAATCATCTCAAACTCAGTCATATTTGATGGGGAACATCTGGGAACTGCAATTTTAAGATTCCCCTACCGATGTTCAATGGGTGTCCGAGCTATGGCTGGGCCACTCAAGAACATTCGCAGACTGTTCCTTAAGCCACTCCATCTGAATGCTACGGGTTGTTGTGCTGAAAGACTAATCTTCTCAGTCTGAGGGCCTGCATGCTCTCGATAATTTTTTTTCAAGGACCTCTGTATTTTTGCTACATCGTTCCCTCAATCCTGACCAGTCTCCCAGTCCCTGATCCTGAAAAGCATCCCCATAGCATGATTCTCCCACCACCATGCTTCACTGCTGGGATGGTAATAGCCAGGTTATTAGCATAACCTTTTTTACCAGATGTAACGCTTGGCATTCAGGCCTAATAGCAAGATTTTGGTCACATCCGACCAGAGAATTGTTTTGTTCATGGTCTCGAATTCCTTTAGCTGGCATGTCATATGCCTTTACTCAGAAGTAGCTTCAGACTACCCACTACTATGGATGTGGCGCTGCAGAGATGGTTAACAAAGGCCCTTTCCTCCCATAGTTTGGCCAGACAGCCAGCACTAAAATGTGTCCTAAAATGATGTAGTCAACAGTGCTCCAGGGAACGTTCAATGCTTTATACATTTTTTATAACCTTCCCTAGATCTATGCCTTTTCACAATTTAAAAGGAGCACCTACAGAGTGGTATGGTTTTTGCTCTAACCTGCACTGTGAATTGAGGAACCCCATGGTCCCTTTGTGTGCGCCTTTGAACATAATGTCCATTCAATTGAGTGATTGCAAGAGGTGGACTCCAATCAAGTTCTAGAGACATCAAGGATGATAAAAGGATGCAGGAGTCATCTATAATCAATTTGGAGTGTCATGGCAAATTATCTGAATCCTTATGTATGTATCAGTTTATCAATAAATTGGTACAAATTTCTAAAATGTGGTTTTCACTTGGATGTTACTGTGCCTATTGATGTCCAATATATATATATATTTTATCGCTTATAAATAAAGATAAAACATTTCGAGAAAGCATAGGGGTCAGAATATGGCTATGTTGAGTTTAATGAGTCAGGTTATTGGTAATCTCAGAGGCTCTATTGATCCAGAGACGATGGGAGCTCGTTCCCAGCAGAGTTCACAACAGTGTCGAGCCAGACAGACAGAGCAATCTTTGTTTGGAGAAAGGGCAGGACAGCCTGCCCTTCCCTTCCCTTCCCCCACGTGACCCCAGGCAGACAGAGGCCGTGCACACACACAAACACGCACATACACACACACGCACGCACCAGAAGCACACATAAATACACATTAATGAGTAAATTCATTGTCTGACAAGTGATTGGTGTAGATTATTCTCCCTCTCTCAGTTAATGGACGGGCCTGCATAACAAACACAGCCAGGTCTTAGCTGCAAGCAGCAACTCCAAACAAACACAGACAGTCTAACTGAACAGATAAGCAAAGCATAAGCTAACACAGTAGCTTCCACTGGGAAACAGCCTAACCAATTTTATTCAAAACCACAGAGATCAAGCTATGTCATGAGTGTGCACATAACCCAGATACTGAAATGATCTCGCAGGCTAGACAGACCTGATAGTTTGTTCCAACATTCCAGAACTGTTACCAGTAAAAATTACACAACCATGTCTGACCTGCAGCTGCATTCAAGGAGTGTGTGCCGTCGTCAAAAGGCTTTTTATCTTGCTAGGAAACAGGCAACCAAACACTTTCCAATGAAACTCAAATTCAAGATTCGAGAGTCCACAAAATCCGTTCAATGATTCATTGCACAATCAACTCTCACTTTCAGCTTGAGTAAAAAAATACTTCCAGGAGGTAACATTTTTACATCCCTACCAACTTTACACAATTACTAAAATTCAATACACACAAGTATTTCTATCCAAATATATTGATAATAAAAGCCAGACTCACCGCTACATGGTGTTTGAAAGCAGTTGTGATGGTTGTGGGGACCACCTGAAACCGGCTGCATTGTTTGACCCCTAATACCTTAGCTCTGGTGAGCTCCACAACCTGTGAGCTTACTGAGCAAGACAACACACTGCAGCTTGCAAAAGTTGGCTGCCTTGTCAACACTTTACTCACACACATTCCTTGACACACAATACACAGTGACACACACACCAGCTGACTGGACCCCCTACTGCTCAGAACAATGGGGGGCAAAGTGAGGCAGAGGAAAGAAGGGAAAGAACAGACCTAATTTCCAATGGGGGAAAGAGAACGGGGGGCCATCCAGAGAAAGACAGATGGGTCAGAGATGCAGCGAATAATGATGGGAGCGAGACAGAAAGAGGGGTCGCGAGACTAGACCGAGTGAATGAGAGAGGCATGAAGACGGCGAAGAAGAGGGAGCTCCGATGTGGCCCAAGTCACTGAGTCTAGACTCGTTTGTTTGATTGAGTCAATATATTGTGAAAGGCAACAAAATGTTGGATGCATCACGTAGCCCATCTTGCTAGTACAAGTATGCAGTGCACTGAAGGTCATGACATGGTGTCACTTCAGTGCTCAAGACATGATTCCTAATGAAGGTATTACACACCCGCTTGCAGTTTTCAAATTTTGCTTCCTTAAAATAAAAAGTATAACTGTTTTCCCAAGTGAATGCGAAAGAAACGTCTTCTCACACCAGATTAAATACTCGATGGGATGACCTTTGGAACAAATTACAACTGTGAATAATTTATGTTTCTGTTAACTTTGTAACTCTGAGGTCAAAACGTCTAGCCTCGTACAGGGTCTGATTCTATCAGCAAAAATTATGTGATAATTTAAGTTTGTGAAGAAAGTCTACAACATAGACCACTGTTTTTGTTAAAACTGCTAAAGCTATTTAATCGTCATTGACTGACAAAGGATATTGAAAGCTTTCCCCAGTTGACAAACTCATTTCAGACAGAACTGAGTTTGAACCATTAAGAGACACTCAACTCCTATTAGAAAGGCATTAACATTTTTCTACCCCTTTTTGAACCCATAACCCATAAATGATAAATCTCAATAATTCATCATACAGAGAATTACCAATATTGCTCTTTAAACTACAGACCATAGAAAATCATAACGTTTCTGCAGCAGGCAATTACAAAAATGTTCATGCCAAAGATACCAGAATGGCTTTTCGAGGGGTGTTCACTTTGCAAAGATTTTAAACTTTCAGTAGGTTAAGTTATTTTTAGATTAAATATTGAGACACCAAAATGTAAACACTATATGGTTGGGTGTAGATTTTATTTATACACACAATCAAATAAAATATATACTGATAATGCAAAAGTATTTTACAAGAAATGAATCTGTCACAGCTAAGAAATCCAAATGGCTTTCTTGATATTTATTCAATTTAAAAGCATGCCTGTAAAACCAACACATCCCAACACTAACAAACAGATGATGTTACGCTAGGGTGTCTCTACTAAAGCATTGGGGTTAATATATGGTCCAATGGCTTGTGCCAGCGACTGTCCGAATCCACTGTCTGGAACGGCCAGGCCCTATCAGCTGGAGCAAAGCCTTATTCCCTGACACTGTGCCTACAGGCATGTGCGACCTGCATGAACACACACGCACACAAGATAGAGACACCCACACCCACAAGATAGACTAACACACACAGACACATGGATGAGGCCGGCCGCCCCACAGATGGCACAGTGGCAGGGCTAGCAGCAGGGTGACGGTCAGTGTGTGTGCCAGGCGCGCAGGCTAAGAGGGTGGGGGATGGAAGGAGGGCAGGACTGCATGGCTGGGCACAGTGCCCTCTGGCTGGCTGGCTCTCTCTCCATCCTCTAGGCCCCCACTCTTCCTATCCAGCTGGGCCTTGCCCCCCAGCCCAAAACACTCACTCTGTCCCCTTAGGAAAGGGAAGGGGGCTTCCATACACAGGCCCCTGGTTCTCAGGTGCAAAACACTGCCAACTGTGCCCTTTCTGGTTCTACTGATATGTCTATCTGGATATTATGATGTGGATTAGGCATGCTTTTAAGGTAGGCCAATGACATATGAGCAATAATAGATCACAGCAAAAAATAAAGCCAGGCACATTACAATAAACCAATGGTGGATCTTTGAAATTAATTTGGCACGATATTACTGGCCTATTGAAAACTATTCATAAGAATATTGTTTCAATAGTAAATCTTTTAATCGTTTTCTTTGGAATTCTTTGGAATAGATGTCAAAGAATTGAAGGAAATGGATAATAGTGCTTGAGAACAGTGAGGCAAACGGGAGTTATTCCCCTTATCGTTGCTTGGCTTGCACTCAACTTCATGGTCCTGAAACAGCTTGCTGTGAGGAATGCAAATGGAAACGCTCAAAAAAGGGATGGTCAGGTTTGAGGAGAAAATGGCCGCCGAGCAGTTGCTGCCAGACCGGACAGAGTTTACCACAGCTTTCCAATAAAGCTTCCAGAATAAATCCCCAGAAACGGATTGTGGAAAAACTGAGCAATGAGGAGACTTTGCAGTGGGCTGGGAAAAAGAGAGAAATGAAGGCAACAACAGCTAAATCTGAGCTAAATTTAAACATATACACTCAGAGAGAGCTGATCATAACCATCACACCCACCCACCACTGGTCAAGCTCAGCCAGAAGAACCAACTAACATGGATGATATTCAAGGGAAGGGTCTTTTGTGTGTGTGTGTGTGTGTTTGGTCGACTTGGAGAGCAGTGGCACTCCAGCCGTTCTAGACAATGCAGCCCGTTGAGATACTTGCTCAGCCCCCAAATAGGGAAGGTGAGAGGGTCATGGGAGCCCCCTGTCAAACAGGGAAGTCAACCCTGCCCTTCCCCCTTCCAGTGTTTTTCTGTTCCTTCCTGCCTCGTTCAGTGTCACGCCGGAGCATTCGCGGTCACTGCTGAGCCAGACAGCTCTAAGCACGCAGGCAGACAGGGGGGTGGGGAGGGCAGGGTTAGCAGGCCGCTTGTTCTCGTTCTCTGTTACGGACTCAACACACTGTAGTCAAGGGAAGTTGGGAGTGGGCACACAGCAGTGTCTGTGCAAGGAAGCAGGGAGGTTACATTCGGCTGTATATCAGTCTGCTCACACGGGCAAGCCGGAGAGGCATGTCGGTATGCATGTAGTTAATACACCAAGATGGCAGCATGTGTACATTGCCAGGCTCAGCATCTACCCAGTTTTACTGCATTTCATTGTACTGTATTTATACTTGTTCAATGACACTAAAGTTGAATCTAATCTACTGTATGTACTCATGCATGTACGTGTGTGTCTATGATGCTGCGTTGTGGATCGGAGGTGCACCGAATTTGCTTGGTAATTTCCATGAGAAAGGCAGAGCTGGAGGGGGTTGCAGTGTTCTGAGCAGACAGGGCAGGTCTGCACTGCGCAGTCACTGAGAAAGGCTGAGCAGGAGAGAACCAGACAGAGGGGAGTGATAGTGAGACAGAAGGGGGGCAAGGAAACACACCCCTTTTCATTGACTTTGGAGCCATGGCCTCAGCACCAACAAGGGTGGGAACTTCAGATCGGGACACTCACACTATTGATATCGACGGGTAAATAGGGGTGGCAAAAGGAGACTAGAGCTAAGTGAATTATTAGCTTTCGGGTGACACCTCACAAAATTTGAACAAAAAAAGAACTTGATTTGATGGATTTTCATTCAATGCATGACATAGAATTGTAAAGGATTGTTGATATATTTTTGCATTTTGTCTTGAAGTATAAATTTGAGGTGATTAACTGAAATTGGCGAAGGAATGTGGCATTACGGTCTTACTTGGGACCACGTCAATAATCCATGACGGTTCATTTATTGGTGTAACTGTAACAGTTAACAATTACACTGCAAAGACAGCTTCTAATCACTACTTTTACATGTGTAAAACTCAAATGGTTGGTATGTTGCAAGTGCCTGTTAGCAGCACATCACTGTTTCTAGGCAGATCTATTCTGACAAAACTTAATATCAAAATATGGCTTTGATTTGTCAGTATAGTGAGATTTCACTAAATATATTTTTTACATAATTCAGTTTTAATAGATCATTCATTACTGCATGACCCTAGGATGGACAAAAAGGAATTGAAATTGGCTTTCTCCTTGAATTCTGCAACAATCCCATAATACTTCTGATATGATGCCACCAGCATACGGTGATGTTAAGTGCTAGGCTTTCAGCTGGAAGTGCAACTTTTTCTTATTTTAGATTGACCTGCAAGCCGACCATGCACCACCCACCCAGCTCATGATTGGAGAGTTGGTGAACTTCACGGCGTTTGAATTTGTGTTCACACATGTCTGGTGGTATAGGGAGTTAGGAGTTAGAGAGGGTGAGGAGAAAAGCCCAAAGTAATGGGAAACCCTACTGGAGTCTTTGTTTGAACAAGTCTTGAGGGGGGCATATGTTCAATAAACAAAGCTGGCGGTGCTTTAATCAAACTCAACCATAGTAATTATTTTAACCCAAACAGCAGGGTCATGGAGTGGAGTCGAGATTGGGTTTGATAGAATATGCTGCGAGTCCAGACAAGAGCTGTCGGAAAACAGGTCTAGTGGAAATATGGTTGTCATCTAGTTGGGAGGAAAGGGGGCAATTTTGACAAACAAAACCGGAATTGTGGCTCTTTAAAATCTCTGCACCGCTGTATTTTAGGCTCCTCAGATGTAGCTGAACATCTAGGAGCAAGTCTCAATTGCTAGCCAGCATGTCTGTTAAGCATTTCCAGATGCAGCGGCAGATGCCCGGGTAACCCATACCCACCCACATTAAGTGGACAAAACACAAACACCAGGAGGCAAGCATACAGCCAATCATTTTTCACGGCTTTTTAAGCAACCTCACCAAACTAATTTCTTGACTATAAGCAGTCCCGCAGAGTTAGCTATGAAGAAGAAATGTTAATAAAGCAATACAGACAAATTGAAATGTCACAATTTTTGTTCTTTTAATCTGGTAAAGAGGTGTGGGGGACTGGGACCAGCACTGTAGACCAGTTTTGCAGGTTTGCAATGTTTTTGGGAAAGAACGTTGGAATTATACTTATAACAAAGTCTATAATTGGTCTCTTTTCACAATCATTGTGCTTCATTCAGTTTCATAATATCAACAAGATAGTGACTGTAGGATAATGACACATTAGGTCATAAAATCAAGAATTCACCACATTTTCATGCTTGCCGTGATGTGTTTTCAGAATCAGATGTTGATTAAAAACATCTATGTCTGCTGAAATGCTAATAGCCAACATGCCTGTTTTGTTTTCAGAGAGAAATATTTTGAAGAGTTACACACTGAAATGAAGCAACTGAGTCGAGTCATTAAAAAGTCATTTTAGCAAACACCCCAATACAGAGCAACTTAGAGGATACTTTTATCTGCCTGGTCCCCAGTAGGAATCAAAGCCAGAACACTGGCATTAAAAGCACCATGCTTACAGGATCCCATGTGACCATCATGTTATTTGAATGTCAAGGACACTTGGCCATTGCGACCTATGGTTTGTGGGACAATCAATTAGGCTACACTAACAATTACGCTAAAAGTTACACCAGACAGCACAAAATCCCAGACCAAAGCTGAGCAAACAATAACCTCAAGATCCACATACATTTTCAAAACAACTGTGCTTTAAACAGTGCAATGCTGTGCTTCCATCATGGGACAAAGTGCTTTGTGTTAATAATTTCAAGTACTGATCCTTCACCAGGTATGAGGGAAATTAATCAACTTAATGCAATATTGGGGCTTGAAAGAAAGGCCTACAGACTTAATGTAAACTGTATTAAGAGAGATCCTCGGAAGTATAGAAGCAGAGACAGTATATGGGCTAACCCACTCCTGCAGACCTGATTGAATCCACCAGGCTTAGAAAGACTACCATTTTGGGGGCTGAATCCAGATTTGTGGGAACCAGGTCAAGGAGCAAAAATAATTATACACCCATACCATTTGTACAATTTTTGCCACGTCAATCCCTCTTCAAACGCATTAAATAGAGCAAATGTGGAGAATTGAGCATTTCCTCAACAGTGTGTGTTGGAAGATAAATAAAATAAACACATTCTCATTTCCTTTCTCAACTAGGATTCGTCCCAAGGGAGGGGGGTGACAGACATGGCCCCCTCCCTATCCTCCCTGACTAGACAAGGCTGGCGGCTTCAAGGAATCCTAGACTACGTCCCCCCTAGCACCCCGCCTACTCTCGCCCCCCTTCCGACTCCCACCTACTAGACACACAGGGAAGGCCCTGCTGGCAAATTACTGAAACAAACAAGTGAAGAGAAGAACAAAGGATTTGTCAGGCTGCTGGATTAACTTGACAACTCCCACAGAATACATGAGTGTCCTAAAGCAAACAGAAGTTATATGAGGGAAAGCAACTCTGGAAATGGGACCAATAGGAATGCATGATTTGGTGGCTACAGGAAATTATAGCGATACTCATGAAGGTCCAGTTCTGTCTAGACCGATCATGGCATGGAGGGAAGGTTGCAGGTAAACGGCTTTACAACCAGGATGAGCGAGTGTGTGTTTTTGTGTGTGTGTGTGTAAACCTATCTTCAAAAGATTGAAACGGGAAGCACAAGAATGTGTCTGCAGCCACCATTTTCAATGCATATTCTCAAATTGAGTTTCCTCTACCATGCCACCCTTCACAGATCAGTGACACCTCCCCCACAACATAAGGTTGTCTCACCCGCCGGTAGGTACCCTAAGACCAGACTGTCTAGTGTGTATGAAAATCTAACCTTGTAATCAACTGGCCTGTCTGTGGGTTGAGGGGGAATGCTCATTGTTATTCTAGGGAGCGAGAGCTAGACTTAGCCATGAAAACCCTGCCCAGTAGTGATGGGGATGAGTCTTCATGGCTCTTGTGGCCCCATTATCCTAATTTAGCTCTTGAGAGGCTTTTGTTTAAAATGCTTAAAAATGACAACAGAACAAAGTAAAAAAAATGACGCTAGAATTATGTTCAAGGGTGACATGTACATTCAGATAGAGTGAATATAAAGTCTACATACCCCTGTTAAATGCCAGGTTTTTGTGATGCATAAGAATGAGACAAAGATAAAGTCAGAACTTTATCCACTTTAAATGTAACATATAATGTAAACAATTCAATTGAAAAACAAACTGAAATCTTCAAGGGGGAAAATGAAAAATAAAAACCTGGTTGTCTCATTCTTTTACTTCACAAAAATCTGGCATTTTAACAGGGGTGCGTAGACATTTTATATCCACTGTAGGTACTTACCTGTCCAAATAATTAGTTGCTTTTTTTACCCTCCAGGAAAAACACTAACTGAACCCAAAAATTAATTATCTGCAGTTTGGATATGCAATATTGTGGCTATATTTGCAACATATCTACAAATAATCACAGTTTGAGCAAAAATAAATTAAGGAAATAATGAAGACAAATGAAATGCTCCTTTTTTCAATGCGATTAAGTTCAAAAGTTCACCATAAAAAGCCGTTCGTGAACGATCCATCACCACTGTCCAGTGATTGCAAGCCATGGTCAGTCATGATTTTATGTGGATGCTTCAGCTTCTGCAGAATATACAGGATGGTTTAGGACTCTGAACTCCACACATGTGCCCCCAATGTGTCAGTGTGTGGCCATGTTAACATTCGCACATGATTGTATGCAAGAAGCTGACAAGGTTTCAACAACCACTGACATGTAAAATGTTACAAAATTATAGCAAAATGTTGAAAGATTACTGTGGTGTAAAGCCGATATCTCCTGGCATGTTATATAATAAAATGAATGACCAAGGCTGCTCCAACAATGATTTGTATAATTGATGGTTCTATTTTTATTTTTTTCACAAGACACACCAGGATCAGACTTGGGCAAACTGAATACAACAGCTGAAATTATAAGATAAGTGCAACAAACAAAAACATAAACAATATTCCTATAGCAAAAGCAGAATATGGTAATCATGTTACACATTAAAGCAGACCATTTTGGGAGTACTAACTAAAAGCTATTTCATGTAAGCAGCATTTATTTTTCATGGTTTGAGTCCTCCAAGGCAAGGAAAACACAAACATAAGATTAGTCTAATAAGTGCTCAGTATTTAGGATAATTTTAGGAATGACATAACAATATAACATATATACAGTTGTGCTCATAAGTTTGCATACCCTGGAAATGATTGTGAAATGTTGGCATTGGTTTTGAAAATGTCATCACATAATTGTTTGGCTCCTTTTTAAATCAGAACGATAACAGAAATCACCCATATGGGCCTGATCAAATGTTTACATACCCTTGAATGTTTTGCTTTGGTACAGACACACAAGGTGACACACACAGGTGAAAATGACAATTGAAGATGGCAAACTTCCTACAGCTGTGGCATTTTAAATTGCAGTTAGTGCCTGCGTATAAATACTCACTGAGTTTGTTAGCTTTGAGTAGAAAAGAACTGTCAAAAAACCTACGTAACAAGGAATAGGAACTTTATAAAGATGGAAAAGGATATAAAAAGATATCCAAAGACTTGCAAATGCCAGTCAATACTGTTCAATCACTTATTAAGAAGTGGGGAGATCTCCAATGTGCGGTTCATGCAAGACTTTGCATGACCTTGAGGCATTTTGCCAAGATGAATGAGCAACTATACCACCTGCAAGAATTTGGGGCCTCATGGACAACTATTACAAAAGACTGCACACTGTCAATGATGCTAAAGGGGGCAATACACAGTATTAAGAACTAAGGGTATGCAGACTTTTGAACAGGGGTCAGTCAATTTTTTCTTTGCTGCTGTGTTTGGTTTTATGACTGTGCCATTCTGTTATGACACACAGTTGAATGTGAACCCCATAAGAAATAAGACGTGTTTTGCCTGTTCACTCCTAAATATGAATGTCCACCTATAAACAAAAGATATGGCAATTGTGTGTTCAGGTTCACAAATGTAAGTTCTGTATTTAGAGTCCGTCTGTGTTGGTGATGCCGACTCCCAAATGTGGATGTACGTGGAGGAAAGTGCTGCACTACAAACAACGCTTAAGGGTTTGCGCATTCCTTGTGATTTGCAAGCATTGAGGTTAGAATCTCTGGCCACCATTCTGAACATGACTGAGCAAAGCAAAGTAATCGAGGGAGGGGGGAAACATCAACATAGTGTTCCCTGCTGAAAATGGTTGATCACTTATTGTGCAGAACCCTCAATGTCATCTTTTTACTATTAAATAAAACCTGACACTAAAACTGAAACTAAACTATATAAAATTAAAATAAAAACATATCCAAAAATAGAAAGTGACTTAAACTAGAAAAATACAGTTAAGCTGAAAATGTTTCATATTTACCTTGATAATGAAAATAAAACAAATGTCAGATATGGCGTTGTAATTAAAAGCTTGTGGGAACAGACAAAACAGCTAATGACTGCCTGAAAGGCAGATAAAGAGTAGCCATACCCAGGTGCTGTTGCAGGTGCTGGGTTTTATGTTCCAGGTCTCTGCTGTGTAAACTTTCTCTTGGAGGGAACACAGACGTTCGCCAGCATGGCTGCCTCATCTATAAACAGTTGGCTGCCAAGTTCCTCCAGCACTGAAAGCTTGCCATACCTGTCAACTGCAGCTGTAGACAGACTCAACACTCGTCCAGACATAACAATGTCTGTGTGGAACGAAAACACCACCTCCACCACCGTCAAACTTGTCTAACAAGAGCCCTGGGGCAGGACGCCAGTTCATTTTCATCCGGGAGAGAAACAGACAAAACAAACCTAAACAAAAACTAAACAAAACCATGCTAAACAAATCCCAGCAAATGAATGGAAGCACACTAAGTAAGGTTGAAAGGAAGATGATGATATGAATTGAGGTTGGAATTGTAGACACTGCTCAAACCATGAAAAGTACAATGCCTTTTTTTCTTAAACACAGATGAGAGATTAGAGGATTCATTTTAAAATGTTAAGGATCATTTTTTACAACTATTTTAACAACCAAAGCCCAACAGAAAAAAATGAGTTTACTCATGATTCTTTTCTTTTGTTCTTTTGGTCAGAAATGAAAACTATTTTGTCATACTATATTGATAGTAGCCTCAATGTTGCAGTATGGTAAACCAAACAAGGAATCTGTAAGTAAAAACGTGTTCATGTTTTTTTAATATAAAGTATTTTAGCAAACTGAGTTTTGAATACCAGCTGACTGCTTCTTCCCTAAATAGTTATTGCATAGTTTGGAGCTGTACTTTGGATCATTCTCCTGTTGTAGGAGGAAATTGAGAAAATCAAGCACCGTCTACAGGGTATGGCATGGCGTTTAAAAAAAGTGATAGCCTTCTTCAAGATCCCTTTCACCCTACACAAATCTCCTACTTTACCACCACTAAAGCCCCCACAGACATTGCTTCCACCATGCTTAACAGATGGTGTCAAAAGCTCGTTCAGCATCTTTTCATTTGGTCTGCATCTCACAAAAATTATTCTTTGTGATCTTAAACTGAGATTTGTCTGTCCATTACACTTTTAATAATAACTTTTTTTCCAGCATCCTGGAGTTGCCTCTTCACTGCTGACGTTGAGACTAGTGTTTTGCACGTACTTTATAATGAAGCTGTGGTGTCTGTTTCTCAAACTAAACACTAATGTATTTGTGCTCTTGCTCAGTTGTGTGCTGGGCCCTCCCACTCCTCTTTCTATTCGAGTTAGAGACAGATTGTGCTGTTCTCTGAAGGGAGCACTATACAGCATTGTATGAGATCTTCAGTTTCTTGCCAATTTCTCACACAGAATAGCCTTTAATTGTCAGAACAAGAATAGACTGTTTGAGTTTCAGAAGAAAGTTCTTCGTTTCTGGACATTTCGAGCCGGTTATCAAACACACAATAGTTAATGCTCCAGATACTTGACTTGTCTAAAGGCCAGTTTTATTGCTTCCTTAATCAGCACAAAGGTTTTCAGCTGGGTTAACAATTTCAAAAGGGTTTTCTAATGATCAATAATCCTTTTAATATTATAAACTTGGATTAGCAAAGAACATGCCATTGGAACACAAGACTGATGGCCTTAGTGACCCCAAACTTTTGAATGCTAGAGTATATATAATAATTGCACACAAAAACCTAAAATTCATTATCCTTTCTACCTATAATCAACCAATAAAATCTTTTTGGGACTCCTTTTTATATATTTGTCTCCCTCACAGATGCTGGCAACCCATTTAAAATCAATGGTGACCTAAGTGAGAACCTCTGCAATAGAGCAGATTACACTGCAAATGTGTTTTGCTGTACTACACACATCTATGCCATTCTTATCACTTATATTAATACATACTCATATAGGTGTGTAAGTGTATAGTGGTGACACTACAACAACGACCAAAAATTTGAACATATGCTCCTCTCACCCTATTTGACCTAAAGTCATGCGATTTAGTACATTGGTCCCTCTACTGAAAAAAAACATTGTCTTAAGGATTGATACAGTCTTTCATTTTCTGACATTGAAAGATTTACTGACAACGAATGGCCAGTCTGCAAATAATTTTATGAGGGCTCTGGACATAACAGGTTTCTAAATATTTTTTAGATTAACAACATGGCCACCCCTGACCAATACATATTGACATGGTAGTGATCTAGAACCTAACGTCAAACGACATCAGTTAAAGAAAGTCTTGCATAATAAGATACACATTGCAAACAATGCTAAGACTTATTAATAAAACATCCATATCGACATTGCAGTGGTTCTACAGTTAGACCTCTTGATCTGTTGGATTGTCAGAGAATGTGTATCATTTGTGGGGGACAGCATACCTCATCTTATTTCAGGAAGAAACATTTTTAAAAAATGTATTTGACTTAAAATATAAAATTGGATCTTTCATCTGAAAACATGAATCAATGCTCTTTTATGGGTCCTTTTACATGGCCATTCATTGTTTGTTGAAACCCAAACGTTGGCCTGTGATGCCACACAACGCAATTTCCTCTGGGATCTGTACAGCAACAGTTTACACCATGACTCAACCGTATTGTTCTGGATGTCCCTCCAGGTACATTATGTAACATTTTTACAATCCAGATATTTTGTGATGGTGTGCTGCTGGGACTTGGCTGGACTTCCCTTCCTTGCACCTAATCAAGCTTGGCGAGGCACACCACACACACAGCTTGGTACTAGTGCTAACTGGAAAGCCTAAAAAGCAAGGATGTGGAGGAAAACAAAAGCATATTTGTTTGCTTTGGTCAGGAAACACAGCGAGCTGAACACGAGGCATGCAGCCACAAGGACTGCCGAGACACGCAGGGCCTTAGTCCCCTCAACGTCAAAGCAACTAGCTTAACACCTAATGGGGACACTAGTCATTATATGTCAAGGGCTTATCAGCATTCATCATATGGTAGCTCAAACAAGTTCAACAAGTCTGAAAATGTGTTTAGACTACAAGGTCAACGATGTTAAACTACATCACTGCTGTCGGCAGGCTTTGTGCAACATAATGTGGCACTTACACACTCTTGCCCAACACCAAGGAGGTCTGTTGAATTTCTTACGGAGATAAAGACATCTGCCAGGATGGAGAAATAACAATAACAACAGCAATAGCTCCATGTGTTGGGTTATAATTATGGCTGTAGGCAGGAGTAGCCGAGACAGAAAAAATGAATGATGAAGGAAGGAAGTAAAGCTACCCCCCAACGCCTGCAAGTGAACACAGGCGCAGGAGAGCCAGTGTGTGGCCAACACTTAGTTCACTCCCTCCCAACATCCATGCGCTCTGTTCTCTATAGACTTCTGGTAGCAGCCAAAGCATGACCCCAAAGAAAAAGGCTGCTCTCAAAAGGTACTTCCATGAAGAGATTTGCTGTTCAACAGAGGCCTGGATTGATGGTTTACAGCTGCACATGAGCTGTTAATTGCTGAATTCAGTCTAGGTGAGGCATGTCTTTGTCTGAGCACAGTTCTTCTGGGATATGGATCCAGGTCCTTTTTTGTAAAAAAAATACAAGAGGAAGCCGTTTGGCGTTCTTAAGCTCTCTCGTTAATGTCACAACAACTGTTCCCAGGTTTCAGGTTGATGAACCCACAGAAACATTACAGGTGTAGAAAGGTGGTCCTAATTTTTTCCTATTGTCAAAAATCCACTGTGTGGAGACTAATGATAGCTGTATAGGAACCAGTAAAGGAGAAATGTAAGGTTCAACACGAGTAAAACGAAGTAAAGAAAGGAGGTGACTAATTAACGAATTGCATTACAGATTTACATAAAGAACAAGACAACTGTCCCCTGCACCCTATAGACAAACACAACCGCAAGTGAATCTTGTGTGCTTATGTGAATAGGTTAGTCCCAGCTGTTTCCTATTTCGAAGATGGAAAAGACATGGACACACCCCTTTTTTCCTAGTCAGCATCAGCTTATGTGTGTGGGGCAAGGGGGTCAGGTGTCCCTTCTGGGCCATAGGGGGTCCCTTTGTGGCCACACACTCACATACACAAACATTCAGCAGCAGCTCGCTATATTGTTTGATGCCTGCATCAGCAAGTATGCTGGCCCGGCAGTCAGTCTAGACAAGGCCACTAACAATGGCCACTTCAGACTAGAGAGGAGCCTCAACAACATAAACATCTAAAATCTGTAACAAGGCAACGGGAGTCATGCACACATGGACTTCATTCCATTTACATAAAAATCTTCTTCCACAACAATCAAACAGAATGTTAAAGGTAACTCTAAACAAAATGTTGTTCCCATTGTCTGAAAAGTATATTCTAGACGAAAGCAATGCAGACACCAGCTTAAAAGTGAAGAGGAATAAGTCCTAAATACAATAAAATTAGGCCTTTGTATGCAGTTATTAAAACATGAAAGCCAAAATTACATAATGAATCTAGGAGATTGCCTCCTAAAAAAACACTCAAGATAGTAAGCATTTGAATAAGTTAGAGGTGAAGAAACAAAATATGGACCTTTACCTTACACGATACCTGCTCCAGCCTCCTTACCTGTGGATACTCTTCAGACAGACTATTAGTAATTAATTTAGACAATGGCAAAGAGTTGCCAAGCTAAACAGCCATGCATAATACATGTTATACAGATATCTAGCAAAGACCTTGGGGACCTGTGGTTGTGCAAATATTATTACACATGCCATTGAATATTTCCACGGATGTTATACTTGGATGGTTCAACTAAACTTCATTAGGTTTGAACAGTAATGTTCTCTTTAAAAAAGGCTAAACGATATACTCAGTCCCCTCTTTCACACCTTTCCATTGATTCACTTAATAAACAAGGCAAATTGGTCAAAAAGGGTTATGGTGTTGTTGCATCAATGGAAACAGCCCAAAATGGTCCATGTCAGCTACCCAAATGAGTCACATAGGGCAGAGAAGGCAGGGAGTGGATGTGCAGATGACTATGGCTAATGAGATTGATCTGTCGCACAGGATGCAGTCAGCTATGCATGCTGTACTGTACAATGACAGGATGGGCTGGGTGAGTCTGTTTAGCTGCAGTCTGCACAATGCTTCAGCTGAGAGGGACATACTGTACTCTCTCACACGCACGCACGCACGCAGCCAGCAGCCGTTCTCTGGTCCAGACGGAGGCACATCAAGCAGTCATGAGTCAGTTTTCAGGAAGAGCACATCAAGCCCAGAGGGCTGCTTCCTGGGTTTAAACTTCTATAGCTCAATTCGAGTGTAGAAAATGGGCTTTACTTTTAACTCTGTGAACGCTTACTCATGCCTGTGCATCAGGTTCAGATTACTTCAGTCTGGATGGTTCTTTGGGAGGCAGTGGTAGACAGGAAAATACTTTAACGACTGATACTATCATATCTCCTGCAGACTTGTTTCGAGGAACGTTTTGTGCCATGTTACGTATCACAGGCACCCATTGGAAGGACCAATTCGAAAATAAAGTGTAGTGTGTTTCAAACAGATTGGGAGAGGGAGCAATTGGAAGACAGATTGGAGTGTGGACGTTAAATTAAAGTAGTGTCATGTAAATTAGAGTATATCTGAAATGCGTGCGCACAATGGTACGCACAATATATAAAGAACAAAATAGGCATGGGTGTGGAGGGTAGTGGGGTTGATTTAAAGCTAGCTCTGTTGTCTTAGCGCAATAATAGCTACCCCCACCACACCCACTGTTGTCTCCCACCCACAGTCTCTGTGACAATGAACCCTTTGCTTTGTGAAGCCCCATAACAAACAATGACCTTTCCCCTATGACCTTCACCACAGACACTACTAGGTTGCCGAGAGACCCCCCTCTCGCCACGTCCCTTCCAATTTCTCTTGCAGATGCACGTCGAGCCTGGTTTCATATGCAAAACTGCAATAAGACAATTATTATTGTGGGGATGGTGGATGGGATGTGGGATCTGGGGTTACAACTCTGGTCTGTGTGACCAGCTGGGTTTTATTAGGGACAGCCCCCACAGCTACCCAGAGAAGAACATCAGCCAACTACTACTACACCATGTCAAGGGGCTGGGAAAATTCAACAGGCTTTATGGGTTATGTTTTTATGAGTTATTACAAATACATTTACGTATAGAGGACTTAGGTACAGGTTCACCTGAGTAAAAACAACGGCTATGTCCTATTGACATACATTCATAAATACAATTTCTAATAGTAATTTAAAAAATATCGCTGTATAGCCTGTTATAATTGGAGTTATTTCATGCATTTGAAAACATTTGTATCTGAAAGCTAATGCACTAAGTTACCAATTTCTTAGGCACTTAAGTATCAAAAGGCAAAAATATTACAATGGCAACAAGATGAATGTCTGCAATCAATTGGTGGGGAAAACGCTGTCACCAATCCAAAGCATAGTTTCCAATTTTACCTCATCAAGTATGCAGATTACGCATAACACATATGACCCAATTCCCAATGTCCCAGACCCCTGCGCACGAGCACACACACACAGACACACACAGACACACACAGACACACACAGACACACACACAGATGACTTTTGGGAGTGACAGGCAAAGGGGTCAAAAGGTCTTTCTGTGGCAGTCTGTGTTGCGGTACAACTGTATTCCTCTTTGCATCATGTCTAGACTGGGGAACAAAGGCCAGAGAGAGAGCAGCTGGGAGGAGGAGACTCACTCACTGATCAGATAGAATAAGCACCATTAACAGCTAATGTGACGGAAACTGTGCACCAGGTCTGACTGCACTGAGCAGCACTAGCTAACTAGCTTCTATACAGTATTTCCTTTGGTAATTAACCAAAACACTGGTTAGTTTAGTTTGTCTGCACCGAGGTTTTGTGTTTTAATTAGACATGGAGAACCTAGGGCGGGCAATTGGGGTGGGGATCGCAGAGTGAACTTTTGAAAAATATATGAATTGACAACATTCATTGATGTTAACTTTATATACAGGCCCCTCCAAAAGTATTGGAATGGTAAGGCATATTCCTTTGTTTTGCTGGTCACTGAAGACATTTGGGTTTAATATCAAAAGATGAGTATGAGACAAGAGTTCAGAATTTCAGCTTTCATTTCCTGGTATTTACATCCAGATGTGTTAAACAAACATCTTAGGACATATCACTGTTTGTATATGACCACAGCATTTTTAGGTGGGACTGTGTCCCAATAGCCTTGTAGCATCATCTTTTTAGTAGCATTAAAAAATATACATTTTCTTATTATTGAGTTTATCACAAAATTTGTTTTGAGATCCTTCAACTTGCTGGGACTACTCAGCAATTAAAAGATGCAATCTGGAATTTCTGGCATTCTGGAATTTCTGATTTGAGATGAGACAACTACAATATAATGTGCCATTGATATTTAAGTAATTTCCTATGGATGTGAACAATTATTTAAGCATTCTTTTATCAGTCTGCAAATATTGTATTACATAGACACATAAGAACATATAAAAGACATGAAAACCCCTCAAAAAAAGTACACTTTATCATAAAGGAATTCAGTAGAGTGACAGAAACAATCAAAAACCATTAAAGCCTTGATGCCCCAAAATGGCATTATTTTGACTCAGGCCCAATTAACAATGTCTTCATTTACTCAAATAAATAGGGAGCTCCTAAGGATTCTAGCATACATTTTTTTTATTGCTTACACAAGGCTTGTCCTGAGTGAAAGGTCTGCAAAAGAAGTACAATTAGTAGTCTTTCATTGCATTTGGGATTCCCAATTGCAATGAAAGAGTTTAGATTTGAAAGTGCAGAAATAAGAAACATGTAATTTAGTGATGAGCAACATATTTTCATGGGGAAAAAAATATGCACTGATTGAGTGACAATATTTTTTTTCACAGCAATCCAGGGTAGCATGACATATAAAGACACACATAAATGTAGATGCCAGATGCCAAAAGTTTACATAATAGTCTAGGAGGATTGCCAGCACTTAGCTAAAATACATCATAATTTCATTTAGATTACTCAGAGCTAAAACAACCTCCTGGGATGTGAAAGAAACAGTTTCCGCTGGAGTGGTAGACATTGTTCTCGGCTTTTCCAGAAGTGAACATATGCAATATGCAGGGCCAATATGTTTCAATCTGACAGACAGACAGATACCGCAGCCCCCCAGTCTCAGTGGGGCAACCAGACATTGGGAGTGACTAGCCGCATGACTAATGAAAGCCTGGTAGGAGTTGTGCTAATGGGGAATTGCACTCTTCTGTGCCAACATACAGCCGTCTCATCCCCCCGAGCTCCACTTATTCCCATGCACCACCCCACTGACCAGGCACTGCAGTGAATAACCCCTTTGTGGCAATAAATGACTTCAGTTCAGGGTAATATTTATATGGGTGAGATAGCAGACGCTATAAGGTATTGGTTTCAATGAATAGCTTGAGTGACCAAGATCAATTATGACCTACAGGAAAACTAACAGACAAAATATTCGCTAACACTAACATAACTTCAAGCCCTGATAAGCTGAACCAAATAACGTGCAAGTAACTTACTATAAAAAAAGATTTGTGCCCTATCACAGATTATGGGAATATCAAACACTTTGCTGTGCCTTCATTTTCAAAAGAACAGGACAAAAAATACCCCAGACTCCAGCCCGTAAAAACCTACAGGGTTTGCCTTCAAATTGACTTTGACTGTAAATCCATAGGCGGATGCCAGCAGCCAGCACAAAGTGCTGAATAGCACAGAAACAAAGCTGATCTCCTTGGAGCTTTCACATTGGCTGCCAAGAACCAAAGTCACTAGGAGAAAAGCATATGGCTCAAGGAGAATCTACTACAACGCAGAGAGGAGGAAGGGACATACACTGACAGAGCGATAGAGACAGGATAAGAGAGGCTGGTGTAATGAATGAGTACTCACAATAACAGCACCACTGGGCTCTATTTGTAACACATGGTGTTCGGTTTATTGCTTGACTCAGGGGACCAGCAAACCAGTGATTGAGGGGCCAAAGTTGTTGTGGCCAACTAGCATCCAAAGAGGGGAGCTGGAGAGCATATTGACACGTAGCCTTGACATGCTAACTCTATGGCAGGTCATGCCCATGAAGAACGTACAAGTTTACAGTAACCCAAATACCACAACATAATCCTAGCCCTTAACAGGCAGTAAAATTCTAAACTGAACTGAACGTGCCATTCAGGTTAGCCTACATAGCAAAAGTGGTCATTTGTCCCAGAGTGGCCATTTGTCCAGGAAGGTCCAGGCCCAGTGTCGGACAAAAGCCCGGTGCTGCCTGCCAGTCACTGGGGTTAGTAATTAAATCACAAAAATAGACACCACCTGTAAATGGGTTTAAAAATAGCAAGGGACCCCATGCGATCTGTGACTTTTATACTTGGTGGCAGAAGAAGGTTAGTGTGACTGTAAGGCTGTAGAGGGAAGGTGACAGACTGTGATCGGACAGGAAGGGGGGTTAGTATTTATAGAGGGAGAACCTCTGCTTAACGAGTGAGAGAACTCGAGCCAGATGGGCAGTGTGGGATCCTTCAGTTTTAATGGGGCAAAGAGGGGGTGGGCACTGGCACTTTACAAAGTGTACCATGCTGAATATAGGTGCCCTTGTATCCTCAGTGGTTCAGCTGCAATTGTTCCGTTTCCTCCGGCTTGTTTTTATAAACATCCCATGAGGCCACAGTGGTTGGGGACAGGATGTATCCTAGTACAGAACTAGAATCCTTTGAGCTAAGAGCCCAACCTAAACCGAATATAACAGGGCCAAATGACTCTGAGCTTGTCTGGGTTGGCGGACTAGCTCCTACGCTAATCCTGCAGATAGCGATCTGAGAGGAGTGAGTCGAAGCACTGCCAAAAGACAGACACAAATAACTAATCCCTGTGATACGTAAATTCTCCAGGTGATTATGTTTTCATTTGAAAAAGTGCCGCAACAATAGCATGTTTCCATCTGGTATCTTTGAAGTATTGTCTGGGAGTAATTGCTACCAAATGATAGCAGATCAAAGAAAATCTCAGCGAGAGTTAGTTAACAGAATAAAACCTTCCTTTAATGTTGATATTTTCCAAATATGCCAGATGTGCTTGTGGGATCAAACTGCCCTTCACAGAAGACTCAAGGAAAGAAAGACAAAATTAAGATGATGAATTCAATAACAAAATTTGCTAGTGCAAATATACATTCTGACTGGCCTGCACATGCTCCCATATTTGCACAATTGCTTGCACCCAAGCGTTCACTAGGGCCAGACAATGTTTGAGTCGCATTGCCCAGTATGCATACTCAATTCTCGCTCCGTGGTTGTCAACCAGGCACTGTATGTAAGTCATGTAAACCAGACACTGTATGTAAGTCACTGTATCCACTCATGTAAACCTGAGCACTGACTTCTCTCTCACATTATTTTAGAGTCAGCCATGTTAATCCTGCTTCTCTCACTGGGGCCGCGGGATAGAGAAAGAGAAGCATCTTTCTCTTAATATTATGGATCTCTTCCAAACAGGTTGGCAAGCTTCTCTCAAGTGTGTGCGCACACAAGTGTGTGCAAGCAGGCTAAATAAAGCCAGACTTGCAGAGAAGAGCGGCCTGTAAAACAGCTGTGTGCATCTAGTGAAGAGCCTAGATTTGTTGGCCAAGGCAAGTTTACAAAAGCCTGTGATGTGGTTTGCATGCTGCTATATAAATATAGTAATCCAAAAGAGATTTAATGGTAAAATGGAGGCCCTTGTAGTACCCAACAATAAGGTGCTGTCTATGGTCTCTGGGCAGGTTGATATCACTCCTTTCATTCCTCCATCTTTCTCTTATTCTTGTTCATTTTGGATGTTTTGGAAAAACGTAACTATTTAACTCAGAGAAAGAGAGGAAGGTTTGTTAGGGTGTGGAGTGGGCTGTGCACAACAGAGAGCAAGAGGCAGCTGGTGGAACAGCCCAGTGCTTCTCATTGTTGTGGTTACTATGTTGATGGTACAGTCCCAGATCCCACAGCTCAGAAAAAAGGCACAGAATGTTCAAGGGTGGAAAGAGAGAAACAAAGAAAAGGAGAAATTATGGGAGTTTTGTTTGGGATTATGTGCAGACTGGAGGAACACCTGTGTTGGCGGTTGATACAGCCCAGTACGAAAATGCGTTTGTCATAAAAATTCCCAGACGGGGAGTTGGGGGTGGGATGAGCTTGAATGTCGTGTGTCTGTGTGTGCACATGCATAAAAGACTATGTTTTTAAGAACTGGACACAATGACCTTACATGATGTGGTTAAATAGACTACCCCCCCACAACCCGCTCAAGCATTCCCTCGCACATCCACAGGCACACACAAACACTAAGGTGTGAGCAGCTCCGGCCTGTCTGCTACCCTTAGGGCTTGGTAGACAGACAGACCACTGACAAGTGTCTAGGCTCCAACCTAAACTCTGAACACACACACACGTCTACATAGACACGCACACACAATTAACCAAGGTCTCTGACCCAATTCCATCCCATCCCCATTGCTCAAATTGCATTAGCCCTGTCTTCACGCAACCACTTACATGCCATTTAAAGCTCCTTAAGCAAGATGAAATGCATATGAATCTAGGCATGTGCCTACTCAACGCATCCACAATACACTGGCCAAACAAGCTCCCAACTAGATTTCGAGTGAGGAACTCGGGCACAAAGCTCCACACCTCTGACAGTGTTTGGAAATGTGAGGTAACTGGCCCCCCAGTTGATAAAAATAGTGCAGGGTGTTGCGGTGTTTCTGAACTAAGAGTTTGATGTGCACTAGTGCGTGTACATGCTCACACACACCAAGAAGTACACGAACAAGCATCCGAGTGCATGCCCTATCACAAACCCACAATCAGCATACAATCAAACGCTTCAAATAACAAGAACACCCCTCACACACAAATAGCATTCTCCTTCTTTCAGTTCCTCTTTTCCCAGAACTGAATAACCCAGATAAATGCTAACTAGGAAAAAAATCTCTAGTCTGGCACTCTGGCCAGCGTCAGACAACAAAGGACACGCATGTTAGTGCCTATCCCCTAGGGCTGAGGGTGAGGGGAAACGGGTGGTGGGAGGGATGAGGGAGGTGGCTGGATGGGAAGAGAGACTGGGACTAGAATGATAACAGGCAGGGGGGGCATTATACAGCATGACATTAGAACTGCTTTTAGAGCCCTTATCCCCCTACTGAACACAGGCAAGTCTCCACAAGTGCCTGATGGAACCTGCAGATAGAACCGTTGGGGAAGAACTGCGAGTTGAGGCAGAAGCCTGATAGGCTTGAGAAGTAGGGCCGAGGGAGTGAGTTAGTAAGGTCTGCGGTCAGGACTCCCTTTGTGATTTTTTTTTAGCCTGTTTTGCTGTCAGGTTTTGTGACTTCCACCTCATTTCCAATGCAAATGGCTGCCGGTTGTCTTGCAAGGTCATGCGCAGCCGGTGTGTCATTGCAGGCGAGCGAGGACTTCAAAGGCCAGAGGCCTGTGTTTTCTCTATGACTGGGTAGTGAGTGGTACTGATGTGGTCATAGGTTTTGGCTGCTGTAACCCATGGAGATGGCTGGGTGGGTGGGGAGGGTGTGCACACAAGCTATGGAGAGTGACTAAAAGAATCTTACCCTGCAATTACGGCATACGTGGGATCCGGAGTGGGACTACATTTGAACGTATGAGCAAATACTAGTTACATTCCTTCAACCTGAGTAAGATTTGGAAATGAGGGTTTGATACACAAAAGAATTCACAAAATCACAAGCATTCAGACACTCCAGCATCCAACACCTGTAACCCCTCATTTCGACTCTGCGTTTGAGAGAATTTAAGTCAGTTTCATGCCAAATGAACATGACACTGTCGTTCTTTAGGGTAAATTAAAATGTACATGGTAACAAGAACATGACACTTGACTGGGTTCAGACGGGAAAAAACGACATACTGCATTTTCCAAAAAAACAACAAATACAGGAATATTTATACACAAAGTTAACTATAATGAACAGGTGATTGGGAACATCAAAATATTGAAATCAAACACTTTCTTTCATTATATTGGGTAGGATTAGCCCAACAGGTCATTTGATCCTATTGTTCCCTTTTAAAATTATCTCAGGGTTAAACAACCAACTAGCATAATGTTCTGAATGAAGAAAAAAGGAACAAAATCTTGTCCTAGAAGGAATATTTCCGTTAAATTTTTAGCATATGTGATTCCCTGTTTTAGAGGATTTGGGGGGCTGGGAATGTGAATTTCCTGAGTGATCTCTCTCATTAGTGCCCATATCAGTTCTGTGTTATCCAGACGGTAACACAACATCATAATTTCCTTCTCCAAAAGATGTAAATAAGAAGTAACATTCAAATGAACCCAATACGGCAGGGTCCCACCACAAAATGAACTGGATAGTTCCGAGGCAGCTTCAGTATTCTCATTCCCACATAATACCTGTCTCCAAATTCATTTCTAAAGTAGTACACTTTTGGTGTAGCCTGTACAAGCAATGTGGAGAAACTAAAGGATGCACAAACATCCTTTTGGGGAGTGCAGGCTCCTGTGCCGATTGCCCAACTAAAGACCTGCCAGGACAGGGAAGGAGAAAAAGGATGGTGTAGAACACAGGAGAACATTCCTTGGTGTGTGTGGTTGGTTGGTTATGTTCCCCACCGGCTGTTTTTCCGCCTGTCTTCAGAGCGAGGCTGCAGGAGAATTACGTTGCGTGCCAGACTCACAGCCTGGCTTACAGGTGCGTACGTGTGTTCATGTGTGTATTTGCTTGAGTGTCTGTCTACTTCTGGTGTGTGTATTTGGGTGAGTTGGTGTGAAAAAACCCTTCTCTTAAATACATGCAGATTGCAGATGCAGATGGAATTTGAGAGGGTACAATGCTAGGCCTTTTTTACTTTGAATTCAGTACAAACGATTAGGCCTACCATCCATGCACTGGATCCACCCTTTTCTTCAGATTTGTGGGGTGAGAATATGGACAGAACCCACAGCGTATCATATTTGGTGTCTCAAGAGTAAACTTCATTGAGAAATTAATTTCCCATTGAAGAAAGTGACACAACCATCTCTTGCCCAAGGCCCTTCCGTGTTCCCAAACCTTGGGAGCATTTAAGGTGGATTTAATGTCTGTAAGCCTCATTAGCTTTGGCGAGACTGACTGCTTTGTTGGTTTCGCACCTCCAAGGCTTTCTGACGTATACGCCACACTGCTGTTAGTAAATTGGTTGTACAGCAGCATTATAGCCCTGAAAGCACAGACATGCCTAATGAATGCAAACAAAATCAACTTTTTTGTGGATGAGGTCAACAAATGAGAAAAAATCCTTACTGGTCAAACTTTAGGATGCTCAACCTGATCACCAACAAATGACCAGTGTCAATTTCTAATAAACATAACTTATCATTAAAAATGATTCTGGGATTACGAAAGTGTCACTGTTGGGACAAAACTGGTCCCATAACATTGTGTACTAGAGTCAAGCATATGATCGAATTCTCTCTATGCCATCAAAACCACTTACGTTCAAGCTTGGAATTTCACAGCTAACTGAAGAGTGATAGCAACTCTACTTATAGATTATGCACACATAAACAACAAATAACAACACCTATCCAAGGTGGAAGGTTTGAAACAAGATTGCTACTCACAAAAGTTCCTGACCACAGTTGTCTCTGCATGCAGTTTAGAGATGATTCAAATTCAAATCATTAACTAATTGCTAGAAGTAGACATCTCCTCACAAAAACAGAAATGATTAGAAAATGGAGTCCACCTCATTCTTTGCCTGCTGTGGCAAAGATGTATCGAGATTGCAACGTTGTATCTTTGTATAGCAGCGCTTACTTACCCAACATTTAGACATATGCATATTATTTTTGAAGATGGGTACTACCCCATTAATTTCTTATGTTTTGTTTTCATGTTATATACTGTTTGAAAATAAACTAACTTTTGTCATTATTATATTGTTTGTTATAATGTGTAGCAAACAGCCTTCCAATGTCCATAAAAATGGGTTGGCAGTACAGATACAGCATGTATAGTCTCATTTGCATATTTCAGAACAATTATAATACGAAACATGTAGGTGACTATATTAAGGGATATTTCAAATTATAAAATATATTGTTACTGTAACTGCATTGGTAACCAGTTTACAATTGGAATAAGATATTTCAATATATTGTCAATACACCTGTGGTGCAGGCACTCTGTGATGTGTCTTCCTTAAGACCTGCTCTTAGCTGTGGGATATGGGCAATATACCAAATCCCCTCGTGCCTCATTGCTTAAATATACAAAGAGGGAAAAAGTACCTATTAGGGTGTGGTGCTTTTCAGGCTACCTGCACTTCTTTAATCCTAAAGTATGCCTTACGCAGACATTTTTTTACATTTCTAATGACAACAAGCATTCATAGATTAATAACTTTTTTTTAAAACATGAATCATTTTTGGCATTTGTAAAGCACTTTTCATTATGGAAGAATAATCTCAACCTCCAGAGAGTTATTGCTAACTAGTGTAATAATTGGAAACAACAAACCTTTCCAAAATAACGTTTTGGTGCTCAGCATTTCCTTTAAAATGGCTATCGATGTATTGAACCAAGACTTAAAAACTCACAGAATTTTGCTAATACATTCAGTCTTCCCCCAAAAAACATCCCCAACACTCCTTATTTACTTATTTCTCAGACAAGCTAAAGGTTTGTATACACAGTTTTCTACAGAAGTTAATTTCTGTGAGACACTGAAGATGTGATTTTACAGAGTCCTGGAATTGCCCTTTGTGTTTGAATAATGTGAAAGTATTATATTGCAATAAATTACAGTGTCACAATCTTGGGCAATCTCAAGATGTATTATTTTCTTAGTCTCTCTTCAAAGCCTCAGCAGTAATGAAAATCACTGCTTTGACAGAATGAAACTATCCTCAAAAGAAATGTGTCACATCAAGCACAGCATAATATATTAGATTTTTTGTTTATTTGGTCTTTTCCAGTTTGGGCACAAACAACCGTACAAAAGGTCAAATGTATGATTGACTACATGGTTTAGTGCACCATGAGCTACTTTCCACAAGTTTTCTGTTCACTGCATCATGTAAAGTGTTGAGCAGTATTGGAAGCATAGGCTAGTTTCACTGAAAATTCAGAGGTGTGCACTGAAAAAGTGCATTGTATCGGTTGAGGAGTACAAATAAGATAAAGAGGAAGTATGCCAAATAACTTTCATTTTGTCACTTCATGTAGAACAGTACATACTGGCTTTCAAAATCTGCATTCCTTAGAACACCAGGCGACACCAAATTGAAGCTGGAGATGAGCTTCTCGCGCCCCCACCACCCACACAGTCAGATTATAAGCGTTGAAATTGATTTTGAAAAATGTGAATGTCAATGCAAGAAAGAGATGGAGTGTGTTCCAAAATAGCCTGAGATTTTGGTTAACTGAAAAACTAAGAGAGAATAATCTAATTCAGGCATTTTGATTTTGCATTTCTATTCATATTCATATAATTTTGAAGCTTGCATACACCACATCTTTTTCTAAAGTTAGGATGCCTGTCAAGGCAGGGTTTCTAGACAAAACAAGCACTTCAGAATGCATTTGTGCCTGAAAACATGAATATGAACTTTTTAAGACGTGCAACATACACTTGATCTTCAGTTGAGATTTCACTGGGGGGGGTTGCTTGGAAACAGAAGACTGTACAGAGGAGACAGGCTCTCAGCCCATTGCTATGAGGAATACAAACTCCCCATAACTTTCCCTAAGATTTCAAGACTGGTTGTCACTTTTGGGAATGCATATCTCATGAATCCAGGGAGCTTCTCTCTTATTTTTATCCACACAATCTCTAGACAAAAACATGAGGAATTTATTGCAGATACAGCTTTTCGTTTGTTTTGGGGTCAACCATGTCTGTCAGCGCAGTATCCCTCTAAAGTAGACATTACTTCCACTTGTCAATAAAAGAACACATCATACACAAGAAAAAATTCAGTTCTGCTGAATCATAAAAGCTGAAAAAGTACTCTGCTAAATCACAAAAGCTGACCAACATGTCAGAATGAATTTGGACAGAAATATAATTGTTAGTTAAGTACCTTTACTTCTCAACTCCTACAATACAGTGTCATAAATGTATAAAGGCGTTTTGAACAACCTATAATGTTTTGTTAATTGAATCAAGTATCTCTGACTAAACAATAAATGTATTAATTTAAATAGGGATAATCACAAACCCCGTTAGACATTCATTTCATTTGTGGGGAAAACGAAACAAATAATATTTCACTAATAACCTGAATTAATAAAGGTGCTCTCAATGCCGAGAGATATTGACAATTAATTTCGAATGCATGTATTATAACCACCTACGGATGTCAACTACGTAAATTTACGATAAGTTTATGGATATCGGCGAAAGCCAGACGTCTGGCTTACACAAGAGTCAACTTTGTTGTGACGACCAGATAAGCTTTAATTTCATCATGCCAAACTATGGCAGACGCAGTTAAGCCGTTTTCATCTGAGGAAAATCCCAATGTTAATCACAAAAAGTTACTGGGTGTTAACTCGTGATAAGGCGCCCAAACGTTACACATTAAAACAAGGTATGCAAA
Organism: Esox niger; assembly: GCA_016801105.1. Taxonomy (NCBI): domain Eukaryota; kingdom Metazoa; phylum Chordata; class Actinopteri; order Esociformes; family Esocidae; genus Esox; species Esox niger. Next base: position 7,799 of record JACXGJ010005632.1, on the reverse strand, counting down.
AAGTATTTGAAAGTAAAAAGCTGCGATAGCAAAAAAAGCTATTGTAGCTAGCCGACCAGCCTTGGAGGTCAGCGCGAAGTAACAGATCCCACCAATCTTGGTCATTGCAAGTGAGAAAGAAAAGTGCAGAAAAGTATCAATAATTCGCTTGAACATAATGAAAAGTACTTACTGATCTCCATGCTTTGGAATGAAGTCGAGCGTTTGCAGTTACATGTACAGGATACATTGGTCTGTATGGCCGCTGTACCGTTTATTAGACCCATTAAGTTGAACATTTAAATCAGAAAATCTATTAGAAAAACGTCTCGAATATTTCTCTCCTGTTGAATTGTATCGCGTACGCGGCGGGTTCGAAAGCACATAAAAACAGACGATATTTTCTTTCTCTGTAAAGTCTTCTGCGGGTGGAAGTCAGGGGTCTAAGGTTTCAGTTGCCTTCGTCCTCCCCCCCCTCCCCGGGCCGCAGCCTGCCGTCCGTACTCCAGTATCCCTGATGTTTGTGAACAGACAGCTTGTGCTACTTTGTATCCGTCTGTCTGACCGGCTTCTGAGCTCACCTCATTCAAGTCCAAGTCGGCTGAGCTCCTCTTGGGGCGGGGCTTGGATGCAGACAGGATTACGTCAACGCCAGACTACTGGCAAGAGTGGCAGGATATCCGTCCAATCGGATCGCAGTCTTAACATCAACAGTTTATATAGAAATTGGATGTACGTTTAATTTTGAGAAAGAACATCTACATTTAAACGCTAGTTTCATCTACAGATTTTTCCAATAGTTTTCCATGATCAAATGGAATAACTCAAATGAACAATGCATGCGTTTTATCTAACTTTCCCATCGCTGTAATGTGTTTATTGTTTACTCTTATGCCAAACATTTAAAATAAGAATAGCAAAGCTTAGAATAGTCTGGAGATTTTTACCCATTTGAAATGCTATGATGCACATAAAGATTAAACCATGGTTGCAGATCATGTCATTCTTTAAAAACAGGCCTATAAACTAGGCATATGTATGCCTAGTTTATAGGCCTGTACTTCAAGTTGCAGATCATTAGTTACTCTCCAATTGATTTCTAAAAAACTAGTTGACTAATAGGTGAGGATCTGTTGAAGCAACCAGATGTAAGAATGTATAAGATGTAATGTATTATTGTGTCTACATTTCTTTTTGCCATATTTATTCTATTGCAACATTTAAAATTATAATATAACATACGTATTTTAGGTTGAGACTTCTTTCCAATGCTTTCGTTCGGGTCAAACATTTTTAAAAAGGTAGTTAATGTTTTTCACAAAAGTTCCAAAGTCGTCAGTGATTGGATAATTTGTAAACATCTGTAAATGTTCTTTACTCACATTCTATTCTATTGATTTCTGGGACCGATCAGATAGGAAATGTTCAGTTTCTGGCACCAATCCGGACAGTTGGAAGGTTTTACTGATCTAAAAATAATCCTGGAACTACTGAGATTCTGGGAGAAGAAACTAACGTCCGTTTGAGTGGAGTACTGTTTGTGTGGAGTGAGGAGTTCCTGTAATCATACAATCATTTAAGGGAAGTGACAATAATATTGTGCACATATTATGGTTAACTGGTAGCTTCGATGCCTCTGAGTAATCAATACATAACATCAGCAATTCATGGGATTTACATATAATTCTTTATTTAAGGAACAGCTGCCCTCCAATGGACAAATATGGAAATACAACATAAGACCGAATAAATGAGCGTGACATCATTATGTAAGTACTCCTGAGTTTGGTGCATTTTATCGTTAATGGGAAACATTTTCACTGCTGACAAAAAGGATAATTGTTTCTTACCTGTATTCCCTAGGGTGTATTTACTAGGTTTCAAACACGCACACAGGCTGAAACAGGAAAGGCACATTGGAAAATGGTTTTCTGTTTCAAAATGTTTTGCCATGGTTTGCAATAGTATGCAATATTGAATACACCCCAGCGACTCACTGACATTATTGATCTAAACCAGCAAGAGCGTCACCATCTCTCGGTTGTCTAGTATTGCTTATGTGTTTTATTGTGCCTTTGTTGCTATGCCATGGATGTCAAACCGTTTTTTAATGTCCTATTTATATTTAACAACATATTTGCAAAATAAGAAGTAGCCTGTTTTGCTGTCAGGTTTTGTGACTTCCACCTCATTTCCAATGCAAATGGCTGCCGGTTGTCTTGCAAGGTCATGCGCAGCCGGTGTGTCATTGCAGTGTAATAAACAGCTATTACCTTTTATATTAGGTCAGTTATACCACAAGTCATGCCAAGGTTGCTTCATATTTCAAGCAAGGAGAGCTTGCTTCCACTGACATGAAATAAAGCATTGCATAATGCATTACAATAGATATGTAACGCACATTTGGGAAGAACTCTTTGTATATATTTGTCATATGACACATCATGTCTAGACAACTTAAATACCTCTTCCAAACGCTGATAAGTACAATGTTTATTTGTAGGTGTGGCTGAAATAGGAAATCACAGTTCCATTTTACCTAAGGGCAAACTGTTGTCCTTGAATTCTTGTTTAGGTATATCCACTATGAATGCCAGCAATCCAAAATAAAAATGTTATACTAAAATAATAATCTTCATCAACCATACTTATGAAAAAGTGTCTCTATGCTTTCCAGCATTGTGCGTTTGTGTGTGAGCATGCCTGTGGTATTATGTGTATGGGTGTGTGCAAAGTTTTCTTTCTAGTTACCTTTTTTGGGGTTGTTTTTATCTGTAATAGAGCCAGATGGCACTATGTGATGTAAAATTATCTCAGTGTCGGTGTTAAGGAGAAGTCCAGACCCCAAAAAGAGTTGTACTTTTACAACTTTGTTTCACAGTTTTGTTGACTTGTAACATCTAACCATATGTAAACTATATGACCAAAAGTAGTTGGTCACCCTACTAATTACTGAGTTCAGGAATTTCAGCCACCTCCATACTCACAGGTGAATAAAATGGAAGCGAACTGGAGCAGTAACAGACCAGCCACGAAATAATGGATCATAAAAACTCACAAAGCCAGTGAGCGCTGAAGTGCAAGAGTGCATAAAAGTCTTCTATCTTTTGTTGCATTCCTCACCACCCAGTTCCAAACTGCCTCTGGAAGCATCATCAACACAAGAACACATCGACATGCACAATGCCAAGTGACGGGTGGAGTGGTGTAAAGCACACCACCACTGGACTCAGGAGCAGAGATGTGTTCTCTGGAGTGATAAATCACACTTCACTATCTGTCAGTCTTATGGAAGAATCTGGGTGCGGCGAATGCCAGGAAAACGCTACCTACCAGAATGCATAGTGCCTGGTGTAAAGTTTGGAGGAGGAGTTTCTGTGTTTCAAAGTTTAAGCTAGGTCCCTTAATCCCAGTGAAGGGTCATCTTAATGTTATTGGATACAAAGACATTTTCGAAAATTGGATTTGTGGCAATAATTTGGGAGTAGGTGTCCACATATAACAATGTTTCCAAAATAATGGGAAAATGCTAATAAAAACAATGCAATAATATGCAAATCATGAATTCCTATATTTAATTTAAAAACTACAATATATCAAATGTTGAAACTGAATTTTAATTTTCATACCAGCTACACATTCCAAATAATTTGGGACAGGGTCATGTTTACCACTGTGCTGCATCACCTCTACTTTTAACAATACTCTTTCAAGTTTGGGACCTGAGGAGACCAATTGCTGCTGTTTTGAAAGTGAAACATATTCCTATATAGGATTGCAGCTGTTCAACAGTTCGGGGTCTCCTTCGTCATATTATTTGTTTTAAAATGCACCAAATGTTTCAATGGATTACAGGTCTGGACTGCAAGTAGACCAGTTCAGCACCCAGACTAATCTAATGCGGAGCCATACTGTTCTACGCCATACTGTTGTAATACCTGCAAAATATGGTTAGGCATTGCTGAAATAAGCAAGACCTTTGCTGAAAAAGACATCTGGGTGACAGTATTTGTTGCTCCAAATCCTGTTTCGATTGCTCAGCATTAATGGCACCTTCACCGATGTGCAAGTCACCCATACCATGTGCACTAACGCACCCCCATACCATCACAGATGCTGACTTTAGAACTGTGTGTTGATAACAAGCTCACAGAAGGGATGGCCCCTCTCTTCACTCTGAGAACACGGCGTCCATGATTCAGAAAATAAATTAAAATTATGATTTGTCAGACCACAGTTTTCCACTTTGCCTTAGTCCATCTTGAATGGGCTTGGGACAAGAGAAGGAGGATCTGGATCTTGTTTATGGTTTCTTGTTGGAACAGCAGAGTTTTAAATTGCATTTGTTGATGCAGTGATGTACTGTGTTCATATACAATGGATTTCGGAAGTGTTCCTGAGCCCATGCTCAGGAGTATCAAAAATGTTTTTGATATCTTATAAATGTTGCTTATAGACAAACAATGCATGTGCTTAAACAAGGAGATTGGACCTATGCACTGGTGTTGAAATCAACTTGTTCGCCCCATTAAAAACCCCAGGAGAGATCCGCAAAGATGCATCATTTTTGTAGCCTATTCACATGGAAAAAAGGACATTCTATTTTTTCAAAAACTCCTCTCGGTTATTCCATATATTATTCATGGCCAAACGATGCATGTGCTTAAACTATGAGTTTACCATTGTGAAACAGACTACTGAGAATGCGAGCTTTGGGATTGCTGCTGTTACTTGTGTATCATTATTATTATAACTGTATCATTGATTTTGCCTATGTGTGATAATCAGTATACAAATCTATGCCTGATATGGAATGAGCACTGCAGAGACGAGCATTCCCAGATTACTTCATCAATCCAGTCTGTCTTACAAACATAAATTTCAGCAAAAAGCTTCAAAAGACAGTATTCTATAATAATGAAGGCAATTCCTTTTTGTATTTCTATTCTGAGCAATGGAATAAGAAATGTTTATTTAGTCCGAAAATCTTGTATGTATTATGATCACTTTCCATTTATGTTCTACTTTTCTACAAAAATTGTTCAGGTTGTGTATATTCTCTTAATTCCAAGGATATGCCTTAAAAGCAGTTCTTGACCTAGATTTAAAAAGATCAATTTAATCAAGTATACTCTGGCATACACTGTTGAATCTGTATATTGATGTGGCCACTTAAGCACCTTTTCCATCCACAGCTACTTTAGAGAACTTTTCATTCTAACTAAAGCCGCAGCTGCTACTCCACCATGAAACTCCCCTGCATGTTCCCCACTCGTAAGTATGTTTTCCTTATCACTTATATTTGTCATTCAAGACTATCTGCATGTTTGATTCAGTTTTCTATAGGTTTGAATGACTCAGTATATTCCTCTGACGTTATTATTTTAATACAGGGATTATATTGTTAATTTTATAACTTGTTTCCCTTTTTTGATAGAACATGGAAGACCAAATTATATTTGAAAGTGAATTTAGTACTGATAAATGTTTAATATACACTGATGAGCCAAAGTATTATGACCACCTGCCTAATGATGTTGGTCACTAAACAGTACTGACCCGCCAAGGTATGGACTCTACTAAACCCTTGAAGGTGTCCTGTGGTATCTGGTGTACATGGTCTGCTACAATGTTTAGGCAGGTGGTACATGTCAAATTGTCATCCACATGAATGCACATCATTGCCCAGAACATCCCGGTTTGTTGTCCTCCCACAGCGCATCCTGATGCCATCACTTCCCCAGGAAAATGGTGCACGCGTACGCTGACGTCCACGTGATATGAAAAAATACGAGACTTATCGGACCAGGCTACCTTCTTCCACAGCTCCATTGTCCAATTCCCACACTCACAAGCTCATCATAGGCGCTCTCGACAGTGGACATGGGTCATTATGGGCATTATGACTGGGCATATAGAATGTTGCTGGTCTATGATACCAAACATTCTTTTACCCAGGGTTCAAAATGACCCTTGGGGGGTCCCCTAAAAAATGATCATTAAACCTACCTTACCTGTATTTTTTCCACTTTTTAATGTTCTGAAATGTTACGTTTGGAATTTGAACAATAACTGAAGATTGCCTACTATCGTGTTACATATGAAAAATGCCAATTTTAAAATGTTGCTGTGTCTGTTGTTGATTATAAAACTATGTTAAAACGCCCTAAGATCTTCTAACATAACTAAAGACGCAAAGTATTGCACAATATTGTTTCAATTACTAATTAATGGATTGCTATGTTAAAACATTCAGCTATATTACATTCAATTTTCACGACAAAGTATGAGAATGATCAGTGTTAACTAAGCCAATATGTCTACAACTTCCTCATTAGCTATGTTATCATGTCCATGATGCATGATTTTATGTTCAGGAAAATTGTTTTAGGTACAGTAGCGAATGTGCACAGACATTCATGCTCAAGTTAAATTAAGTCAATCAAGTCCCAAACCTGCAGTACATCCTAGTTATTACTTGTCTCCACTAGCTGGGCAATCACGTTGGTAAAGCGAGCTATGAATAACGCAAATTAGTGCTGTCAAATGGTTAAAATAATTAATTGCGATTAATCACATTATCTTCTGTAGTTAATCACGATTAATCGCAGTTTTTAAATGTTGCCCTTAATACACACTTTTCTGTTTAAAAAGCAGTGTATTATGGTAAAGACATACTTGGTTTTATTGCAAACTATGGACAGTGCTTGAGTTGGAATTGAATAAATGCAAGTTGTCAATGCACTTCATTTAGTTTTATATACATACAATGTCAGTCCAAAGCTTACTACACTAACTGGCTGCATCTAAATGTAGCCCATGTAAATCTAAACAGAATCATGTCAACTCATATTGTTTTCTTGATTAACGCACAAAGGATAATATGTGCTACATTGGGCTACTGTATAAAACACATATCAACCCCTCTTATCTGGACAACTACATGGTATGCAGGCATTTAACCCACTAAATCACACCTAAGCTGGTCAAGGTATTGTCCTTTGATGTTTAGGCTGAAATTAGGTTATAATGGAATTCAGGATATGCCTTTAAACATTAGATGAAATATAACCTTGAAAGATGATAGCCCCAACCAAATACTTCATAAAGTATCTCTACTAAATGTTTCCCAAATTCAACCAAATGCATGAGGTAGGCTACTTGAATAGGCAATGACATAAGGTAGTCGAAGTGGCTAGAGATGTTATATGCAAACATGAAATCAGGGTACATCTATAATTCATACAGAGCATTGTTGTTTGCTAATTTCACAATGAGAATATGCTTTGTTGGAAACATTCATGCTTAGCTCAGATTAGAAAAATCCTAAAAAAATGTCAATTTACCACAAGTAAAGTGTTAGTAGGGGGATTCATGCAACAGAGCTAGGCAAGCCATGGCTAGCATTCTTATTTCATGGGTTTTTGTAGTGAGACTGGGGTGCAGGAAGAGATATTCCCATTTCCTCCCATCCATTGCACATATGCATGTGTAGCCAACAAATCCACTAGTAGGCTGTTGTTAAACTAGTGCCGAGTAAACATGACATGAATGCAAACTCGCTAATGATATATTGAAAAAAATGCCTGTGAAGCGCTCAAGCCAAGTCAACTGCAAATAAAGATACTTGTAAACAATAAATGCGTGATAATAGTGTGATACTGTCAGCTCTGACTAAAATCAACCTCTTACTGGATGGCGCTGAGGCTCAAAAATATAAACGCATTATTAATGGCGACAAAAGTTTTTACGGCATTAAGTACTTTAAATTAATTGCACACATTTTGATGCGTTAACTTTGACATCCCTAATGCAAATAT
>JACXGJ010005631.1:0-38203 GCA_016801105.1 Esox niger | reverse complement strand
GTGTAGCAGTCCTGGATGGAGGTGTAGCAGTCCTGGATAGATGTGTAGCAGTCCTGGATGGAGGTGTAGCAGGTTCACTGGTTGGCCACCCAGCTAGATGCCTCATAAAAAAATCCTTTCTATTGTGTTTATTTACCCTCCGGCCTCGCAATTAGCTGTGTCATTAGTGAAACAAGTTTGAATGCAGTTGTTGAATTAGCCCAGGTGTCCCACCTGCGGGCTCAGTCAAGGTTGAGGTCTGCCTGGTTTAGATCTCCTGGTTGACCAAGCAGTGTGACATTAGATGGAAATCTGAGTCCGTTGGGTGTGGTTGTGACGACACAGGACCTTAAGTGCAATTTTGACCTTAAATCCAATCCTCAAAACTGGGAAGAAAAAAAAGAAGCAAGAAAAGCTATCTCTGAAAACACCTGCAATCTGGTGTGCGCTTGTTCTGAATTAGGCGCATTCCATCTGGTCCTGCGGCCTTGCAAATGTTAACGTAGTCGTCCGGAACAGCAGGGGCTCCTATGCATGGTTCAATGTTACTTACCTCGAAGCAAGCACATAAGGTGTTTATTTAGTCGGGTAATCTTGCAGTGCTGGACAGCTTGCAGCTGAGTATTTCTAAGCAGTCTATTATAGTTAGCAAAGATTTTGTCTTAGTCCCATTTTGACGTTTTGCCTGTTTGATGGTTCAGTGCAAGTTGTAGAAAGGTTTCCTGTAATTTGATTACCTTTATTTAAAAAGCAGCGGCTCAGGCATCAAGCACAGTACATATGTTGCCTGTAATCCAGTGCTTTTGGTTGGGGTGTGTACCAACATGGAACTCCTATAGTATTTAAAGTGACGGTTGTTTCGTTTTTTTTTTAAATCTGTTTTCGGGCACTTTGGTTATAAAATGGTAGTATGGAGTTACGGTACAACTATCACAGCCGATTGTTATTAGGCAGGTGTGTTTGTTTGCAGCGTCTGTGCAGGGACAAGAGAGCTGGAAATATTTTGTCTTGATTCTAGACTTTGCTCTTCCATTGGGAGTCTGTTGCTGGTGTCTGACAATATGAGGCCCTAAGATGTGTAAATCCTTGCCATTGTGAGGCAGATCAATCAGAACATATTGATAAGAGCCATACCGAAATTGTTAGGTATGCCAAAGGAAACAGTTTCTTACAATAGAAAGAGTGAAGGAAAGCATGCAAGCACTAGTTATGTCAGCAATAGCGAATGAACCAGTAGACCAAGGAAGACCTCTACTGTGAACGCTCACCATAAAGGGGAAAAAAACCTTTCCCGGGGGTAATTGTGGATGTGTCACTACCATCTGCCAACAGCTGAACTAGCTTAAAAACACAAGAACTTAGTGAGTGTTACTACTGCTAACTATGAAAACAATTAGCATATACATTATACAAAATCGATTGTATTGAATAAACAATGCATGCAAAAACAAAACTGTAAAATAAAGAAATTATTACCTCATTAACCATTTTCTCTTTTGTTGAAAAGTGGCATGTCCTGGCACTCAGTTATTCATTGTCATTGTTAGTTGGTGTTAGAAATCAGCCGTTTCGTATAGTGGTTGTAATAATTGCGTACCCAGTTGTCTAGGGAGAGAGTAGATCATTTGTTTATTGCAGCATTAGATAGTCCTGTTCATGAGGTTACGGACCTGGTCTTCCTTACACAACCTTAATCTCATCTCACTCAGTCTCTTCTCACTGTAATGTTGGTTACATGCTGATATATACATTGAGGGGCAAAGCCAAGCAAAGCCAAGACAGTAACCCCCATGCCAAATGGTCAATGAAAACATTCCTGTGTTATCAGAGCGCAACCTACAGAGAGATAATCAAAACAGAGATGTTTCTGTTGTTCTCATTATCAAAGGCATATTCACTTCCAATGAAACGTACATTCATATTGCAGTTGCTAATGCTCAGATCCCACACTTGGACAGTTTTAGTCTTAATGTCTTCAAAAGGAGTCAACTTTCAAATACTGAAGTTCTGGAGAGTGAAAAGGTACAAAATCTGATTCTCAAGGTGACACTGAGGAGCAGCTCTTCAATTAGGTAATTGAGAATCTGACAGTGAGGTCCATCTGAAGATCCTGTGGTGATCAAGGCAGTGGGTGAAGTACAGTGTTTCTGCCATACAAGGACCTGTCCATTGATGAGGCCTGATTAAGTGGAGGAGTAGCCTGGTGTTCCATCGATACTTTTCCTCTAAAAGGCTCAGGTTTCAGGTGAAGTTCTTTGTTTTGTGCGATGTTCCGGACCGCAGTCATCGACGATGTCGACATTGTGAAGCAGGAAGATGCAGTGAGGCGAATATTGCAATTAGATGGCAGAAAAGAAGCGCGAAAAACAGGACAACCCTCTCCACTGTCCTCTCCACCCACCCATGTCAGTGGCTAGGAAAGGGAGATCACCCCCTGGTAGAAGCAGGAACCCAGACTGTGCTAGACTGCAACCACAAAGTAGAGCCAGTGGATACACTGGACATAACAAACAGCTTTTCCACTGTGCTCTCACACCACTAAGCGGTACAACTAAGTGGTATAATAATATCTTTGTCAATCTGATTAACGCTGCTGTCCTAAATGGCCACATTGCTTGAAATTCCACGATGCAATTATATGGCCCATATCTCGCCCAGCGGTCTACTCCCTCTTCCACATTATAACTTACCAAAGGTAGAAACCAAACCATGTGGGAGAGCAGCAGGATGGGCTCCATCCACTGGGTCATTGTTCCAACAATTCCCTTAAGCTCTACTGAACTGTTTTCTCCCTCTAAGGTCTGGCAAACTATTGCTCAAGGCAGTGGCACAGGGATGCGATGCAAACCATGCTTGTCCAACAGCAGGGAGAAGGAAGTCAGAGGAGGCTTGTATCTTTCAAAAGCTGACTTCCATATTTTGCAATAAGGGAGAATTACTAGTCATTTTAATACAAAATCAGGATATAGAAATAAAACCTTATTGTGCTGAGGTAGTACAACATATTTATATGAATAATATGCAGATTGACAACCAATGCACCAAAAAGTGAGGTAAAAAGTGAATAGCTCCCCCAAGGGGCAGTTCAAAACTATACTAATCATCCCAGATGACGCTGGGATTTAATAATTCTGTCAAATAAAACTATTTTTACAAACGTTTCGCCAGAGGTTTTATTGAAAAACTTCTGATTGGTCTCAATTTCTTTCCGTAGCAGTTTTTTTATCAGAATGAATACACTCCTGGAACACACCGTAGGCCAAATTCAAATATAATGATGTGTTCAATCCATTCGTAAAGGTGACGCACAAAAACCTGGGGACGAGGTTGGTAAAAAGTTTGTCTTTGTGCTGTGTCACACCTGTCCTACGGCTCACAGGATCACATTGGCTCAGGTTAAGAGAGGAAAACGAGACGAAGACACAGCCTCGTCTTTGTTTTGATCATTGGACTGAGAGTCTCTGTGGGCTTGATTGCTCTTCACTCATGGTGAGACGTGTTTCCCATACTCAATCATGACATGGTCCATGGCATTAGAATGTGTGTTGCCACTCCAACATAAAAGCCTGGTAAGGTTTTTCCTTCACCCAAGGCTGATGCTTCCCTGTGGTTCGTTAATCTCCCGGGACATGCAGATGTATTCGGTTAACAATGCTAAAACAACATAATTGGCATCTTCACCGAGTTACAAATTGTCAATTGCAGATGCTAGTACGGTCACCCATGTATGTGGCGGCGTGTGTTATCGCCCAGGTAATGTGTTTGTCAGATAGAGCTCAGTGGGGAGGGGACTATGCTCCCATATGGGCCGCAGCTGTTTCAGGGCTGTGAACAGCTACACCGACTCAGACGTGGTGATGTTTACAAAGCCAAAGATATCCTCCCTTAAAGCCCGGAGCCCAGAGCCATGAGTGCTGCTGGAATTACACTAGATACCCCTCTAATCTGGATCCTGCCTGTGACTGGCTGGTGCTCTCTGGAGGTCTGGAGCTGCTGTGGACCAACGTCTTATCTGCTTTTAACCTTGACTCACTCCCCACTCTTAAGCGATTCGACAAAATAAAAGGACTAGACACAAAGAGGCAAATTACACACATTAAACCATTTTGATTTAACAGACCACTAGTGCCTCAGAAAATACAGTTTTATTTGTTCTGATTTCATCTGTGTCTTATTAAACAACTCTTAACAGACTTTATAATCATTGAGGCTGTCTGTTTTTTGTGTCTATTACTTTGTAGTGCCTATTGCTACACGTCACAAAGCACTATATCACCTCGTCCCCATCAAAAACTCCCGCTGGATTTAAGATTGATTAGCACAGCTCAGTGTTTTAGCAATCTCAATATCCTGTCTCCTTGCTCCTGCCTAACCTGTGGTAGATTAAAGGAGGACTTACAATGAAGAAGCAAGCGCCACAAAGTACAAGCATCTTTTTAATCATTAATGTGCTTTGCTGACAGCCACACCCTGAGCAATCTACTCAGACTCACTGATTGCCTCTTCACACAGATTTGTCTTTCTTTCAGTCTTTTGTAAATGGAGCCATTCTTGATATAAACTAACACTAAAAACAGCATGTTTTGTGTAATGTCTACCTTAAAGATGAAAAATAGAGTAGCGAATTCAGTTTGCAATGTTCTTCTTTCCAACAGTACCACTGCAAAACAAAAAGTTATACTTGATCTATAAATTTTAAACAAACAATTGACATATTTACATTCTACATTTCCTTCCTTGGAGTTACTTTATGAAAGCTAGTCAGTGACTGTCAACCAACTTGCTACTGTTTGTATCGCTAACATAGCCTTTTTCATTTTGACATCTTTCAAGTATTTTCCTTCTTCCACTAAAACATTTGCATGTTTCAAGCTCCAAATATGGATATAAAAATTGTCTTCCCACGAGGGCTCACTTTCCCAGTTGTAAACCATATCCACTTTTCTCGCAGTTGGCCACATAAAACCATTATATAAAATACATGGTTTCATGTGGAACAGTAAACATAGCTCATTGAGCCCATACATTTTAAATAATTCAGATCATTTGTTCACAATTCACAGATCTCTGTATCAGTTAACTGAGTGGAGCTAGCAATGCACAAAACTGCACAATGAGTCACCTGACCAATTTTAGCGGCTGTCTGAGTTGACATTAACATTTAATGTATAGAATCGCTTGGGACTTGATTATAATGTAAAGTTCCCTTTTGAGGTTATTTCAAGTTTAGGCATGAATTCCAAGTGGTGAGTGTAAAGGTTTCAGAATGGCTTAAAGAAACCCTGCCCAGCACTAGGGATTGAACATGCAAGGTGATGTCTGCAGCTTAAATACCCATCAACCATCCTCATCCATAACACCCTAGCATGCCTGCTAGAAAGTAATAGCCTCTGGCATAGCCACTAGTGGATGGTATAGCTGACACCAGGACCAAATGTAATCTGGTACCTCCTTGAGTATTCTGTGAAAGAATGGCCTGACAGATACATCGAAGCCATTCTATGGAATTGCCTGTCAACTTCTGTATTTAGTTGGGAAATGTCTATCACTTTAGAACTTCCTGAGAAGAAGTAGGAAGTTAGTACTGGAGAACATAACATTGGTGATCATTTAGTATCTATATTCTGACTCCATATGTTTTGTAAATATGCATTGTAATAAGGAAACAAAATGTTTAATACCAGATTCCCAAGATTGCGACTACTGATGTCACGACCAGTACAATATAAAAAACAGTTCAGCCTGGGCCTACATAAAATTATGAATAAATTCCTTTATGCCTTTTTCTATTTAAATATATAATTCTATTTGTGTAGAAATCTGGTCATATCTGATCACAGTTTAATTACATGTATTTAAGAACAAGAGTATTGGTGTTGGGTTGTAATTACTTCAGTGGAGTAAATCAAGATGAATGAGGAATACATTATTATTTTTCCAATTAAGTTATAATGTCAATGCATCAAATAGTTATATACTTGCAATATTCAATGTTCTCAGTCATCTGCTACTCTACGAAGTATACCTTGAGTACATCAAACAATACAGAACATGTGCCCTGTATCTTTTACTGTGTAAAACTTGACAAAATTAAGTTAATTTAACTATTTATCTTTGACCAAGAAAACATTCCCCAAACTCTCCATTGCATCAATATTAGGACCACCTCACTTTGGCCACAACAATGACAACAAAGAACGTGGTTATAACACATGTACACCTGTTCAGTTTGCTCCCCTCCGAATGTAGACCTCTGGTCTCGCTTTTGCTTAAGAGATTCCTGACATCCAGCAAACATTTACTTAGAACCAATGATGCATAACATACAGTAACAAAACCTATTGGAGAATTCCTCTTTTTATGGGACACCTAAAATGTAATTTTATTATGTTGTTGTTGTATCCATCTGCACACCAGGTTTGCCTGAGCGGTTGGGGCAATTTTGACCCCCCCCCCCCCATCGTGTATGTCCGCTCCGCTGAAGAAGCAAAATGGGTGTGAGATTAGAATGTCCCACTGAAGTGATGCTACACATGTTAGCTTCTCAAAACGCGTCTCTTTCATTTCTCTACACTTCCTCTGTCCGGCCTCTTGGAGAGAGCCACTTGTCGTTGGTATGTGTCAGTCCAGTGATCCTCCAGCGATACAGACAACTCCAGTGATTCAAGCTGTCATTGTCTGGTCACCCGCCCCTGGCTGTGAGTCGCTCGCCCACGGACAACATGCACACACACAGCATGCAAGCCAGCTATCTGCCATGGGTGAGTTTAGGTGTGAATGCCGAGCCATCTGCCAGTGTATACGAAGATGGCTCTGAAGCTTGAATCGAGACACTCTGTGCTCAGGAATTAGAGATTATTACGTTTTCACGATGGTGTTGTAAAGTACATTTCCTCTACGGTGCTGAGATCACATTTGATATGTAAATGCTCCGGTCACATCGAGGCATGTTGGGGTATCCTGGGCACTCTGTCATCCTGTTTATCGAGACTAGAATTGTTTGCTATAGCATCTATTGCATGAGAGAGATGTAGCCATTTTCTGGGCGGCTGCATGAAGCTATTACAGAGAGATAACTTGCTAAAAGGTTCCCCCCCTTTTCGGTGACAAGATGCGCAGTGGAGCCATGAACAAAGACGTCTTAATCGTCCTTCAAACCTTTCCACAGATGTGCCCTGTTCTCTGACTGAAGGGAATCATGCACAGTGTGTACAAAGCAGATAACTACAGCGGGCCTCTAGGGGATCACTGCATCTAGTTTCCAGGGCCCTCTGTATCTTATGGACTCTGCTCAACAGGTTAGCTGGCACGCTTTAATACATGTCAACACATGACCGATGGGATAAAGACCATTCCCTTTGATTAGCTCAGTGGCATGAAGTTGACATGCGAAGGTGAAATGCAGCAGGCATCGTCTGCAGTGTTAACCTATGTTCCTTGGTCACTGTGATAATACACGTCAGACGTGATGGATAATGGCACAGTCATGTACGTCCAGCCGTGTTCCCGCAGGAACCAGGCCAGAAAGCGGCACCACAGCTGTTACGCTATATACTCGAACCTCTGTGCTTGTCATTTTAATGTTTGAGGGCCAGATTTGAGCTTCATTTGTGGAATGCCGGGAAGGCCGACAGTACGTGCAGTTGTTTGTATCAGTCGGAGCTCGGTGTTGTGGTCATTCCGTGGGGGCGGGGCTCCTGGAGTTGGGGCGGGGCTCCTGGAGTTGGGGCGGGGTTCCTGGAGCCAGGTGGCTGTTCATGATTTTTCCAAGTATTCCAACTGTAGTGGCGAAGCACATAATCATCCAAGCAGTGACCCCGTCTCCCTTCCGTGACACTCACCCATATTTTCGGTGGGCAGGATTACTGTGATGGCTTTCCAAGGCAGCGGTGTTCTCATTGTATTCCATTCATTCATTTATCTATGAAACATGCTCAATCGCTCCTAAATCCCATAAGCTGCTTTGCCTGAAGCCGATCATGCTTACCTCTGCTTGCCAACAAGCTTTTTTTTATGTCGTACCTGTCGTACCGTATGTAACTGTTGCTTGCTCGGCTGCATGTGGAGTGAAAAAAATCTTTAGTAGTCCTCATTACATTTTCCAACAGCAGTCGGTAGATTGATGAAGCAGGCAAGCACATGTGCAAACATTTGTGCCGCACTGTTTTGCATTGGCAGTGTCCTCCTCCCACTTCATCTGAAACTGGAGCACAGCACAGTGGATAGTACTTCGCATTACATTTGGGAAAATTAGACTTGTTGGAACAAATTTGTTTTGTTGCTCTGTTTGCTGTATGTAACTGCACTCTGAAAACATTTTCAAAGACACTATGAAGTTGCTCATGTAGGTTAGGGTTCGGTAGTGCTTCCGCATAGATTTCAAATCCTGCAAATTGCTCTTTTAGCAAAAAGATCTACATTACAGCCTAAAATATCTGAAGGTGTATTTTTCTAAATTAAAATATTATTTCCCTCTGATTTGTCTTAGCCTAGTCAAAGGTTGTTTACCGTTTTGTCAATGTTAATGTACAAGCACGTTTTGGAAATTCAGTTACCGCGAAATAGTGGAAAAGTCATTATTTTTTAAAAGGAGTTATGTTGAGAAATTCAGTATTTTGGGAGGTTTTGTGGCAATGCAAGCTCTGACTGTGGAGAAACACCCGGTATTAAGTGCAGTACATTTCATAAATATGTCGTCTTCAAAAGGAAACTGTGTTTGTTCTCAGTTCCACATTCCCTAAATAGATGGGCTTGTGATGTAGTTGGCCCACCACCTGGCGACATAACAGCACATGCAGTAGATTGCCTCCCAGTGAATATAATGAGGTTCCATCTTGTTACACATAGCTACACCGGCCTTGTCATTTAGTTGTTGTGATGCCCATCATATTCATTTTCCACTCTCTCACATTTATCAAAAGCTCTTACCGTCCATCCAAATAATTTATACCGGAAACAATTTTCTATTGTTTTGATGTTGTTGTAATTTTTTTTGTAACCTTCTTTTGTTTCTCGATTGATGTTTTTATATATTTTTCTGGGATATTAATTAAGTTAATGCTAGAGAAGACTAGGTTTGAACTCCTCTTTTATAAATCAAAGACACTGAGGTCTAAGCTTATTTGCCACTGTGTGTTTTTATCCCAATTAGTCAAGACAGCCTCATCACTGGCTGCCTGTGCTGCTTTCCACCAACCCCTCACTAGGGCTGATACGAATCAATAGAATACGTGACGGGGGCCCCTGGGGGCCCATGTGACTTCAGCCCATGTGATTCGGGTGGCAGAGCCAGTCCTGTGTGTAGGCCTATGAATCTATGTCGCAGTCAGCACCGTCTTAGAATAATCTCTGCCTATTTTCTAATTTCTTCTTTTCCGTATTTTCTCTATGA
This sequence comes from Esox niger, assembly GCA_016801105.1. Taxonomy (NCBI): domain Eukaryota; kingdom Metazoa; phylum Chordata; class Actinopteri; order Esociformes; family Esocidae; genus Esox; species Esox niger. Next base: position 28,833 of record JACXGJ010005631.1, on the reverse strand, counting down.
TGGTTCATTCATAAACATGCAGATGTTTTGGTCTTATGCTCCAGATACACAGAGGTTGAGTTTCATCAGAAATGCAGTGCTATATTTAGAACAGGGCTAGGCACAGTCACCTAATTGGCTGTGCGAGGAGATTGCTGTTTAATAACACAAGACGAACAGTACGAATCGAATACAATGCAAGTTCTGTTTTTGTTTGTGTCCAATTTTTGAATGGATATGAAGTGAAGGTTAGCGACCAGGCATTTGTTATGGAAAATTTTGATAGGACTTGATATGGTTGTAATGGACAGACAAAAGATTTCCTTTTTTCCCTACGCTCTCCTTTAGTAATGAACACTGACGACAATGAATGGGCTGGCAAAAAGCAGTCTCTGTTCCTTTATCAGAGAGAGTGTCTGCAGTGTTAGCCCATTTACATGGGCAAATGACTGCTCGTCTGTCTGGAAATGAATCTGGCAAATTACAAACCGAAGGCTCCCAGAGCAGCAGATGACCCCTCACTGCCAAATAAACAAAACCAGTTGTACTGCAGATTGGACTCACAGCGGCCCCTTAATCATGAGTACACATAAGCTTGTTTAAGAAGATGGTAGGGGAGGTAAAGCAGAATCCAAATAACACCGTATCTGAACTACACAGTCTTCGGGAATCTAAACCTCCATTTTAACCAGCTTTTTGGAACTACAATTAGAAATGTGTGTTGGTGTCAAATGAGACAACAATGTAACATTTTGGTCATGCTCACCATCAGTATTTTTGGCCACAAAAAAGTTACTGCATAAAGGGAAAAGCACCCACGGTAAAAAATGTGGTGGATCATTGATGCTATGGTGCTGTCTAACCTGTAGGGGTCCAGGGGCTTGTGTTAAGAAAGATGGCATAATGAATTCCACTAAGTACCAGCATTTTAGCCCCAAACCTGAGACTTGGGCATGAATGTCCCTTACAACAAGACAATGACACCAAACATAGATAAAATCAACACAGAAACGGAGGTGACAAGGCCACAAAATCAGTGTTTTACAATGGCCATCTCGATGTCTTTACTTGAATCCAATTGAAAAGCTGTGGTCTGAATTGAAGTCCACAAGAACCATCCTAGGAATATCAAGCATCCAAGATCCCTCCAAAAGTGTTCAACAACCTTTAGACAGAGGATCTGAGCTGTTATCCACTCGGAAAGAGGCTTGTGCTGTTATCCACTCAACGGATGGCTTCCCAAAATATTCTTTGCAGGGGTGCCAATATTTTTTTAAACCTAGGTTTTGCAGATTTTTCTTTCACTGCTAAATAAAGTGTTCTGTGTTTGAGAAATAATTGCATTGTACATTTATGGCTCCCCCTCATGTTTGAGCCCAAAATTGAGTTTTTTATTAATTTATTGCATTAAAAATAAATAATGAAATTGAGCAAAAGCTCACTTACTTGAAGGGTTCCAATAATTCTTGAGTTGCCTGTAGATTACTAAATACATTTTAAGAATATCATAAATGACTGCAATTTCTGGTCATTGCTTTAAAGTTGTTGCTAGCATGTACCAAGCTAAAGCAAGCTATCCCATATTAAACAAACAACATTCTGTAATATTTTTATTTTTTTATTTGACTTCAAGTCAAACAGTTTATTAGATGTAAATACCCAAAACACATTATAGCTAGGGTGTTTATAGGACAACTGGAAGTTTCACAGTTCTAGAAAGTTGCATGCTAACAAAATGTTTTGCTGAACCAGACAGTCAAACTTGGAATAGGGATGCTACTAACACATGCAATGTTCAATATCACATACCAAAAGCTGGGTAACGAGCTGCTGTTGCTGAGTTAGTAACTTACTAGCTACTGTGAGTTTTCACAAATAAACAGCTGCCTTCTTCTTGCCAGCTTCTGCAATGTGCACTGCTCAAAATGAGTGTGTGTCAAGAAAAGCATGATATTGAAATGCTGTTAGTGATATGTATTCGTATTTGTAGTGAAAATGTCTCACGTTACCCCAGAAGGAGATCACCGTCAATGTCAACATTCACCTGTTTTTACATTATACTTTGTTTTCACAGCCGTCTGGTTAATCAAAATGAAACCATTGTACTGTGTACAGGGCCCTGATCTTCCTGCAAATGGCTCACAAAGCATGTGTCAAATTACTCAAGTTCACAGATGACACCACTCAAGTCATTCATATCTCTAAAAGCAGGGAGTCTATGTACTGTGCCATTGAAAGGTCGACCAGCTAGTGGCCTGATTTTGTCAAAATAACTTGGAACTTAACTCAGACAAAACCGATAAGGTGGAGGTGGACTTTATGAAATGCCTCACCCCTTGAGATTGAGATCAGCTGTTTCATTTAATTTCCTAGAGCTGTATTATGTCTGCTGCTTTGGTAAACTGCAACACATTGTACAGTCTGCAGAAAGGTTCATTGGCTGCCACCTGTCCTCCATCAAGGTTTTACTGGACTCCAGGGCAAAGACCATTGCTGACCCACCCAAGTCACTCTCTGTTCCAAAAATTGTATTTGGTCCGGCCGGCAGTACAGGTCAGTTATGTCAAACATCCAGACATCTGAGCAGTCCCTTTTCCCAGCAACCCGCCGTTTGACTTAAAAGACTGTTGACGACATCAAACCACTTCCAAATTTGCATTGGTAACCTTATGAGTGGATGGGAATGTACATGGCAAATAAAGATTATTTGGATTCTAACCTCACGCAGCCAAACACTGTAATAATAAAATCTAGGCAGATTTTCACTGATTGTGGTTGCAGTACCCAGAAGTGCTAAAGCATGCCTCTTCATCAAGAGCTTAGTTTAGAGGTGACATTCTACTGATTATTTTAGGCATTTTGGTGCCTAAGGTAGGAAACTGTGTGTGTATACAGTACATAAATATTGAATTGAATTGCATCATTCTGTAATGCACTTGCTGAGCTTCTTTGTTTTATCTTGAACTTTTCCACTGTGAACTAAATAGAAAATCTGTAAGAATCAATACACTAAGAGGGTTTAATTTGCTCTGATAGTAATGGCCATCTTTACACAAATTAAACATCTATTATTTCCAATATTGCACTATTCATCAAGCCACAGCACTTTATACCACCAAGCCTCTCCTCCCAGATTACATTTTGACATGCCTCTTTTTATATTTCCTGATGACCTACCCGATGGCCATTAAAAATCTGAAATGTAGGCCTATGAAATGAACTGAGTGATTCCAATTCTAGAAACCCAACAGATAACATTGATTTGAATAGGTTTTCTATTATTCATAAGGTATTCAGTGACAGAAATATTTACGTGTGGTCATAAAAAGTGTCTATATTTGTTTTCACCCCCGCTAGTTGGTACTGTTTTTGCTGGCTCCGCACTGCATTTTAATGGATTTGCATAAGCTTATATAAAGGCGTTGGCTGGTGGCTCCAGTCCTATCTTTCTCCTTAAAGGAGTCATAGTATGTAATTACAGAGTATATTAAAATGCTCAATTGCGTTCCTTTCCTATTAATAGTGGCCTTGCTGGGAATACAGACGTAACATACTGCAATGTCAGCGCAGAGCCTCCAGCTGGGATTCTCTCTCCCTGCTGTTTCATGCAAAAGGATAAAACCAAGCTGGGGGCTAAATTTGCTTTTTCTAATTAAAGAATTAGACATGACAACAACTTTGTTATACATTATAAGACAGTCAACAAAAACATGATCCACATAATGTTTACATCATTTTACAAATGGGTGTATGTGCCGATACACGTAGGCTCATATAAATGCGTGGTCTGTTTTTTCCCCGCGTTAGTGCCATATGTCGTTAATGTACACTGTCAGCAAAATGGTAAACCAAGCATTATGTTTCTCTGACAGTTCAAGCCTAGTCCTGGTCCCCCACTAAAAAAAACCCTGCTCAGTTGTGAATTTACATAGTCCGACCCCATTAAGTTTGACACCTTTATGTATGCACACCTTGAACAGGTGTCACAACGGTACTCACATACAGTGCATTACAGCTTCCCCGTGTGATTGACAGCTGAGCTACTACGCGGTAAAACACCAGTCAAGTGGAGGCAACTAAGTCAACTGGGCATCGAGTGGCGGTTGATGATTGCGGCCCGTTCGTGGGTCTTTCCTTGCAGTGTGGCTGTGTCACTTTGATTAGGAGCGCAGTTGCTCACCGTTCCCAGATAACCCGGGCTCCTCAGTCACGGTAATCACATCCATTTCTGGAGACACATACGGGCGATTGATGTGCGGAGCAGGGGTGCAGGCCCGCAGGCTGCTGGGTGGACAGAGGCAGACAGACAAACAGACAGAAAAACACAGTGAAGGTTGCTTTAGAGATTTCTCAGTGAGGCTCAGTGGTTGCCCCTAAAACCGAGCACGCCAGGACAAAACATGGACGCCGTGTAGAATAACTGCTGCTGTTGGCAGTAATGTGCCAAACTGAGGATTCTAATAAAATCAAAATACTGGATGTATAGATAAGATTAGGCTTCTGTTGTGTAAATCCCACGGGCAGGGTGTACTGCTAAATGGCGTTTGTGTATTCTGGGTACGTGAGCATCATCTTAAAGTGTGATTATACTGTATATTTGGACACCGCAATAGACATTACGCAACCATACATTTTGCCGTTCAGAACTAAATGTCCTTTATAACCGGGCATTATGAGATCCTTTTAAGACCACCAGTCTTGCAGTACACAGTAAGAAAAATGTGAAGCATGTGGTTTGTGGATTGTGGTTCTAATGAGTACTAAAGTACCCATTGAGTGGTGTGAATATGGGAAAATGACCTCACCTTGTCAGGTCTGGCTTTTCACCTGCAAATAAATCTGGTCCCTGTGCTTAGGTTGAGTTTGCCTATATTGTTGTTGTTGTTGCTGCTGTGCAGTGAATTACAGCCTGTCTGGCCCTCTGAAGGATGTCGCTGCCTTGTGCTAACGCCAAAGCTCGCTAAAAGGGTCTAGTATGAGATCTGAGCCAGTCACAGCACTCAGAGCGAGGGAGAGCTCTTCTGTAAGGGACACGAGGGTTGGTAGATTATTGTGTCCTTGAGCACTGGCACTAGCTCATACCAACGTCAGCTACATACTATATGAATTAGTAACATCCATTTGTCAGGTCTCCTCAGCTCACCTTTTTGTAGCTCTCTGTGTACAAAAGTAGCAAACCGACAGTCCAACCCAGAAGCTTGCCACAGGGTAAAACAGTCTACCCTGAAATCCTCCCGCTGAGAAAGGAACGGACAGAACCCCATATACCAGGTCAATGGATGATGTACTGAACGTTACAGTGCTCACTGCACAATCGAGGTGGCCGTGTCATCGGGGGGGACGTTTCTGTGACCAGTTCAGAACTGAGCGTATTCCTTCTCTCTCTAACCCAATGGAGGAAGCTGTGATGGTCAGAATGAACCAAGACCTTTGCTGAGGTGAAAATGATGGACGTGATGCCTGAGCTGAGGAATTCCTTGTGGTCCCTGGCCAGATCGCTAGGAGTCTTACCTGCAGTATATGCCATATCTGGGAGACACACTGGTACAAATGCTCTTTCAGCACTCACATACCCATCCTATATCCCATTTCTTTCTCACACTCTTCATATACTCAATTTGTTACACAGAATACACTCACAAGTGCATAAACACACACACGCACACACCCTCTAGCCAGTCCTCTATCCCTTTAGAATAGTTCATGCCTCATCAAGCTGTCTGAATCTGGCCACTAGGAGCGGGATAGCAGATATAAATAGCGTCCGAGAAGAGGAGGCAGAATCCACACCTCTGTGTCCGCCAAGAGGAATCTCCTTTTTAATTCAGCCTCTTAGTGCTGCTCGCGCCCTGAGATGGCTTTCCAGGAAGCTTTGTATAATCCAGTTTGGCAGAAAGCATATCACCGGGGATTGCCATTTATTTAAGATTAATATTTCAGAACTGGGCATTGGGCCTACTTTGTCCTTTAAAAGTGTACATCTGAAGGGGTAGACTGTCCTCTTAGGGTGGTGACAAACTGGCCCCAAAATGTCAGCACCATATTACTCTCTCTGCTGTGACATGAGGAAAAGAACATTTATCAGCCAAGTGGGATTGTCTTTTTTTTATATTTTTCATGTATAGAAAATAGTGTCTCTGGGAATCAAACTTTCACATTAAAGCTGAGAGAAATTCCAAACGTTGTATACACCTCTTTGTTATGCTAGCAGTAACTTCAAGGATATGCTTTCAGACTGGAATACCTTGTTGTTCTCATCAACAATACGACACAGTTGTAAAATGTTAAATAAGATCTGGAATACGTTCATTTCTATGCTAGAACTTGGGAGAACTGCAGAGACAGACTTTCAAGACACAACAAAAACAGTGTGTTATTAAAAGCCCAGTACCTATTCACTTGGTCTCGTAAACACAGCATGTTGCTGAGTGGGGTTAACAGTGGACCATCATTAAGGACAGTGATCCTTGATTGCCATATGTACTGCTTGTGAAACACTTTTAAACTGGACACTAGGGGACAATGGTTTGCACTGTAACTATCAAGTTAACTCATGATTTATACTTCACGTGTACTTATACTTCAACCTTTCATAGTCTATGCAAATATAGTCAAAATCTCACAGGCAGAACAAGTAAGACTTGCAATATCATGTTGGGCTGGCCACTATACAACTTTGGAAAAAATTAAGAGACCACTCCTAATCTTTTCTTAAATCAGCATCTCTACATGTATGGCAGCCAATGTCTGTTAAATTCCAACACTGGCACACTCTACTTAATTAGTTACTGATTAGGTGATTAGCTGAACCAAATCTGATTTAACTAGGAAATGTATAAAAAAAACACTACAGTGGTCATCACTATCCTTTTGCAGTAGGACCAGCTGGATGGCAAAAACAGTGCCCAGTAGTACCTCAATGGTAATTTCAATAAAAAATATAACTGCTCAGCATGACAAAATAGTTGGAATAAAGATTTAGAGTTAGGAAAAAAGGGTTAAATTCTGGCTTAACTGGCAGAGGGTTACAGTGAGCATCAGGTTGCTTCCATCCTGAAAATGTGAAAGACAGCAGTTCATAAGAACAAAGACAAGTAATAAACATTGGGGGAAACAAAGCTACAGACTGGCAGTGGACGAAATGACTACTGACCGAGATGACCGTTAACTCATTCGAATGTCACTCAACATCCATAGGATGACATCAAGTGACCTACAAAAAGAATGGCAAACAGCAGCTGGTGTGAAAGACACGGTGAGGATGGTTCGAAACAGGCTCCTAGGGACAGGGCTGAATTTATGCAAAGCTAGAAAAAGCCTTTCATCAGTGAAAAGCAAAGAGCCATGCTGAAGTTTGCAAAAGACCATAAGGATTGGACAGTAGAGGAATGGACTACGGTAATCTTCTCTGATTAGTCAAATGGTCAGCTTTGGCCAACACCTGGTCTTCTAATGGTTAGACAGAGACCTGAAGAGGCCTACAAGCCACAGTGTCTTGCACTCACAGTGACATTTGGTGGAGGATCGGTGATGATCTGGGGATGCTTCAGCAAGACTGGAATCAAACAGATTTGTCTTTGTGAAGGATGCACGATTTATCCTGGGAGAACACCTGCTTTCCTTCTGCTCTGACGATGTTCCCCAACTCTGGGAATTGTTTTTTTTCCAGCAGGACAATGGTCCATGCCACACAGTCAGGTCAATCAAGTTGTGGATGGAGGACCCCCAGATCAAGAGCCGGTCATGGCCAGCCCAATCTTCAAACCTGAACCCCATTGAAAACCTCCTGAATTTGATTAAGAGGAAGATGGATGGTCACAAGCCATCAAACACAGCCCAGATACGTGAATTTTTGTGCCAGGAGTGGCATTAAGTCACCCAACAGCATGCCAAGACACATGAAAGCTGTGATAAAGAAATCAGGGTTATTAATTAAAACATTAGCATTTTGTTGTGGAAAAATAAATATGAATGTATTTTCTGATAACAATGCATACAACAGCAATATGACTGACTGATGGAGAGCATGCCAAGCTCTGATAAAAAATCTGGGATATTACTACCAAATACTGATTTCTGAATTCAAAAGTCTAAACATTAGTATTTTATTTTTGAAAAATGTATATTAATTAGTTTTCCTTGCATTATTTGAGGTCTGAAAACAATGCATGTTTTTTGGGTTATTTTGAACACTTGAACACGAATGTTTTTGGTCGTTTATAGAATAAAACAAAATGTTTGTTTTACTCAAACACATACCTATGAATAGTAAAACCAAATAAATTGATACATTTGCAGTGGTCTTCATTTTTTCAAGAGCTGTATGATATCCCAGGTGTTCTCTGTGGATATTGCTAATATTATTACAGATGATCTATGTTCCATGTTGTAGCAAACCATTCCTAAGAATAGGCTTGTCTGCAGACATTGTCCGATTCAACTGGCAGCCATTTCTCTTTCCCTACCTAACTAATTGCCCTCCTTCCCTTTGCGGTTGTTGCAGAATTATCTCAATCTATCTTTGTCTCTCTCCATGGAAAAGGTACGTCATTAAAATCTCAACATGTAAAAGTCAAAGGGTTTGCCTCTGGATAAAGTGAAAACGATGTGGTTGATGTTAATCTCTGTTAAAGCAAAATGAAAATAACGTGTACTCTGCTCAGCATCTTGAATTACATACTCCATAAAAGATCAAGCCAATTTAAAACATGCTGATTTTGGCTTGTGTCATTAGCAATTTTCAGCAGATTTATTCAGATATTATTCAATTAGATTGTGTGTTGATAAGTATAACAGTATCTATGGCCCTGTGTCATCTCAGAAACTCCCAGTGGATTGAGGATAGTTAAATATTGCAGCAAGTCTTCTTCAGGCAACCGTGCCAAGCCATTCTCCTTTTTTTCCATTGTGTCCCTAGACTGCCTTCCCCTCTGATTTATGTTCAATGGTATAACTTCCTTTGAGGACGATAACAATAGATCTATAGCTTTTTAGAAGGTTCTGTGGCTCTCAAGTGTCTTTGGACTGATTTTATTGTGTTACAGCAAGAAAACAACATGGACTTTATTTGGGGGTGTGTTGCAAAAATGTCCGTAATGTCAATGTGGTATATAATAATTGTTTGAAATTAATTGCAAATTTGAAACAGAAAATAATTAATTTTGTTATTACTCATCCCCTTTAGAAAATATTTGATAGAATCACCTTTCCTGGATTTACAGTTTTTTCTGTTTGGTTATCTACCAGCTCTGCAAGTCTGGACACAGCAATTGTTGCCTATTCTTTAAAAAAAATGTCATTCTTCATCAAGTTGGATGGGGACCTTTTGATGAACAGCAATTTTCAACTCTTTTCCACATGATCTCAAGTGGACTGAAGAGTGAGCCACTCCAGGAGATTGCCCTTTTTTAAACGACTCCAGTGTGGTTTCGACTGTATGTTTTGGGTAATTGATGGACTGGAAGATGAATCCTCTACAAAGTTCCATGTCTCTTATAGACTTCTGCAGGTTTTCATCCAGTATATCACTGTACTTCGCTGCAGCAAAATGCCCCCTATCTTCACAAGATATCTAGGCCTTGACACAGAGAACCATCCCCATAGCTTGAAGCTGCCACCATCAAGCTTTACGGTAGAGAAAGTCTCTTAGGACAGTGTGCAATGTTAGGTTTGTGCCAAATTTAGGGCAGGAATCTCAATTTTCATTTCATCACACCATAGAATCTTACACATGGTCTCAGAGCCACCCGCATGCTTTCTGCCAAACTGTAGCAAACGGTCTATCAAAAAGGCCATGTTTGTGAAGCACACAGGCTATTGGTGCAATATGCAGTGTCTCCCTGCTTCTATTCCAAATGCATCGGCTTTTGAGGACAGTTTGTACTGGACGGGCTGGGGGTTTTTCAATCCCTTGGAATTGTTCTAATAACCTCCCTCAGGTTGGTGTTTTTGAAAAACCTTATTCTGGATATGCTTTGAATATTCCTTCGCCTTGATGATGTTGTTTTTGTTAGAAACTCTAAAAAATAACGTTGTGTGCTCCAGAGATGTTTAACCTGAAACCATGTGAAACGCATTGATTGCACACAGGTGGACTCCATTCTACTGATTATGGGTCTTCTAAAGACAATTTGTTTCCCCACAGCTCATTCAAGTGTCATAGCAAAGCAAGTGAGTACTTATGCAATCAATTCTTTTCTGTTTCATATTTTTAATTTAGAACAATTTGTAGATTTTAGTTTTTACTTTGACATTAGGGACTTTTTGTGTTGATCAGAGGCAAAAACTCCTATTTAAGGCCTTTTTGATTTTATGTAGTTACACAACATTTGGAACTATAAAAGAATGTGAATACCTTTTTATTCTTCAAAATTGTTATTTAAACCTTTCTGTGTATAGTGCAGAAAGAGATCGCTATACTCTAGCATTGCTGAGATATAAGCAATAAGCAGTACTGAGGTACAGGACCGATGGTCTGCAGTGCTAAGGATGTTGCCTTTATAGGGTCTGTGAGAACGTCTGCCTAATAGAGTCTGTGCTGTAAAGAAATGGGGATGTGGTTTATGGCTTCTACATTTAAACAAAAATAATAATTTGGCTGAAAATGTAACATTGTAAAGCGTTTTTAATATACTAAAAAGAGAGACATCATTATGAAAATTGTTTATGCCTGAAGTTGTAAAGCAAATGCTCTTGCAGTGACGGGATATTGCAGTCTTCCACCCAAACTCCCAGTAAATATTGCAATTATTTTATTTAATCCAGACTGATGCACATCAAAGTAGCACATCAAAGTACAATTAATAAGGTTACTGGAACGGCTGTAAATGTTTAGCTTAAGATGTTGGTTCCAAAATAGCCTACCCGGCCTTGCATAGGGTTGACTGATGATATCATTATATCATGAAAGTGGCCATTTGTTTTGCAATCCGCAACTCGTACAACTCGACATATTGCTACAAGTGTTCTAATTGCAACTACACAAAACGATGTACATTTTTGTATCACCAGACCCAGACGTGGGCCGAGAACTTAACAATTACCATTAACAATTATAAGGTGAAAACACACCAAAACAAAATCTGAATTAATAACATATCAATGTCATTAGTAGAGCTACGATTCAGTCTGCTTGCGCAGTATAGCTTGAGTTGGTCTGACTGTGAAAGAGCAATGAGCCTTTGGGATTTAACTGTAGGTCATTCAGGGTTTCAGAGAAACAAGCAGGTAATTTGGGACATGTTTCTAGGCACCACATTTGAAGGCTCTATTGATTTTAGAAAGATAACATTTATTCTCTAAAGTCTCCTGGGTTTTAAGGCCTAGAATTTGCTACTGATTTGTTAAGAGCAGAAAACAATCCATCTTGTACATGTTTCTCTATGTAGTTAACATGTGTTTCAGTCTTGTTTCTTCTGAACTGGTTTTGTGAGAATATAAAATTACACAATTAAAGATGTCATGTTGCAACCAGATAATGGTTTATAATCCATTGCTATCTGATTTATTATTTTCATCAAGCTCTCTATTTACATGAATCCTTTACCCAAATATCAAGGTTAATGAATTTGGCATGTGTGGTAGGTTGCACTTACAAAGATTATACATTTTCTCATGGAAATATTTTCTGTCAGCATGAATTTTCCAGAGGAAGTTCAGCCATTTTTACAAGGGGCATTATTTTCCATCTCTGTGATTGAATGTGACCCTCTCCCCAACAAACACACAAACACACACACAAACACACACACAAAACTGTTTATGTATGAATACGAACAGTTTGAAAGATCAACTACAGCACCGGTGAAATGTAGTTAAGAGGCCTGCTTTGCCTTAGTGGGCTCCCAATCAAGATAACCATTCAGTAGTCTAAGAGCCTGTGTTTTCTGTGACGTTTCGAGCTATAGTACTGCGATAACTTGTGTACTCTACAGCATATGAAGTGCTTTAGTTATTCTGTTTTGTCCCTCTTCACTTATCATTCAATAAGACAACTGTTGACTGTCCTTCATTACCATACTCAGTGTGCATGAGTCATTTTTTATTATGTCTCTCTCAGGCACAATATATATGGCAGACATGGTAGCTACAGTATCACCATTTGTAAGAGTATCACCACCTATCTATTCAAACTTTAGCTGCTGGTTAATGAGTACATTGGCATAGATGTGCATTTAATTTATATTCAGTTTGAGCTCCCACACTGTGGGTGAGTGCACCTCTTTGGTATATTCTATCAAGCAAGATTTGCAGAAATTGACATGCTGGGGTCTGCCCTAGGAGCCATTCTAGAGTGTGTTAAATCTTTGATGCAAAGCCTACAGAAATACACCCAGATACTGGTATCGTCTCCCTTGCATCCCGTAAGCTGTGCTACAGATACGGCTGGAAACCAAATCCCCTTTGTGGGGCATTCAGCGATCGTGATTCAGATTCCACTTCGTTAAGGAGGAATCAGAGTTTCAAATTATTCTGCTCTGGAAATCTCAATCGACGCTATTGAATGCAAGTCAATGCTGATGTTACATGTATGGCAAGGATTCCCAACATAGGGGACGTGCCCCAAACATGTAGTGAATGACCTTCCTGGGGGGGGTGGGCTATACCTCGTTTCAGGAATAACATTTGTTTCTTTTCATTCTTTAAAAAAAATATAAAACAGAGAGCCCTGGCGGAAAACGTTTGGGAACCCCTTCTATTCAGGCTTCCACCAAATACCATGTTGTGAAGCCGGAAACCATTATGCAATATATCGTACTATACAACGGAGTAATTGACCACCACATGTACACAAACTAAATCCATTGGATTCTCCGAATTCCTGTGGCTATTTACACAGCTTACAAATATGGGCTGTATTTTAGCTGTGTGTGTCTGTTAATGGATAACATGACTTATGTTTCCCGTGTGCTTAGGTTGGCCATTTCCTCTGGTGTGGTGGTAAGAGACAATCTGTCTGAGATTGACGGGCATTGCCCCGTGGATGAACCTATGGCAGTAAACAATTGCAATCCAGGTAAGAACCATAAAGCACGCCACAGATTGTGCGATGTTTTTGGAATCCACTCACCTCACACACCTACATCACCCCTGAAGGCATTAGGCACATTATACACAACATTCTCTGGAGGAAAACCAAAGCCTTTTGCCTTTGAAGGAGGAAGTATCGGGAAATGAAGGGTTTAGCTGGTACGGGGTCGGACTGATGATAGTTTTGAGTATTGGCGTGGCGGAGGGTGTTGAGCAGCGCTGGACATGTAGAAGCGAGCAGCTTCCCTGGGGTTTAGGATTTCTCTCTGACTAACCCGTAACGGGAGGGGATTTCCTGCAGCTTGGTAGTTATTGAAAATCAACAGGCCTTTTTTCTCCAGGATCACATGGATTTTGACCCTGACCATATTAAATCATATCTAGAACCTCCTGGGAAGGCAGGAGCTGGCCAAGGGTAGGAAGGTCTGCTGTTAAATGAAAGGAGCTGAAGCTTTTCTCACAACTAATGACTACAGAGTCCAACTTTCTGACCATGGGAAAATAAACGCTGACTTTTGTTGGTTTGGTTTAGGTGTTAGTTCCAAGTGGTTGAGGTAAACGCCTCACAAAAATAATTGGGGGGTTATTTCGATGACCCAGCTTCTGGGTTGAAGGCGTTCACTTCAGTGTTTTCATTTCCCTTTTTGTTGACGCATGGCTATTGATATGACACTCTGGGTCAGATCAAAAGACTGAAAGCATGGCTTTGTAGGGAGGTGGGCACCCCTGGAAGTTTATGTAATTCTGTTTCACCTGTCCTGTTGTTTTATCATGTTATGGTTGGACGATGACCCTTATGTGACATCCCATGAACCTGTACACATTCTAGTGTTGGGATAAATTAACCCCAGCTTAGGGTTTAATCCAATAGCTGGAGTTCCAGAATCCCCTTCCACGCTCTAACCCACTGCAAGCCAACTTGATAGTAAGCACACACGCTGTTTTCATTTGTGACTAGTTTTGACGGCGGTTCTTGACATCTTGGGGACATAGATGAACATGTCACCTGTATTGTCACAACCAGTTTTTCTGCCAGAAGTGTTAGCTGTTTTCTTTTTTTCCCTAAACGCAGACCTCCTTTTCATTTATGCAAAAAAAATCATTTCCATATATACAGCATTAGAATAAAAATCACTATTACATTGTGAAACACACTCTCTCTCTCTCGCACACGCGCATGCGCGCACACACACACACACACACACACACACACACACACACACACACACACACACACAATGATTTTATCTATGTAGCTAATACTTATGATTTTAATTTAATCTTAAATGTATTCATCTTAATTCAACAATTGGCAGCATCAGCTCCAGCGTATTGGTAACAATATAGGCATTTGGCATGCAAGAATATTACATCTGGTTGATGGAGTAAACTTGATATCTTCATCGCCCAGGCCTGTGCAGGACCATGGTGTGAGGCAATCCCACCTTACTGACCGCGCCACCACAGCTAGCCCTGTCTTATGCTCAGTAATGCTTCCTCTGGCAGGAAAGTATGATGCAATTTAAAGTCGGTATATGAATGGGGAAAAATCTTCAAAAGATGCCAGTAAAAACACTGTAGTGGCTTTAGGGTAAGGTCCATGTTTCTCTGTTGTTTTTGTTCTGTCTTGTCAGTGATTGGTGATATGCTTTCTAAATCATAGTTTGGCTGGTAAGGGAAGAGAGATGAGGTGTTGAAATGTACAATCCAGTCTATCTGTGAAAGTATATTGGCCATGATTTGAGGTGAGGAATTCATAGAATTTCAGTGGTATTTAATGTTTGATGCACTCTGCTTTAGGGAAGAACTGAGAAAGTATAGTGCATAAATTCTTCTTCTGGAAATTTAATTGCACGACTGTTAAATTGATATACAACTGAATTGCAATAAAATCTTTGAAAGAAAATTGTAATTGATTGCTGCTATAGACATTTCATAGAGAAAATCGTATTTGTATTTTCGGATGTAAAAAAAGAGAAAACCCTAAAAATGTAATCTAGATATTTATTTACTTAACAGATTTTTTGTTTTTTGTTCTTTAAAAAAAGATTGGACAACACTGTGGTAGACTATTTCTCCTCTTTTTAAAGAGTGTGTGTGTCGGTAAACTAGTCCTTCCTGTATTTTCTAAGAGAGCTGGTGATGAACATAATTTATAAACTATACTAAACAAGGCAACTGAATTAGGGACAATGTGGGTTAATGGATAATGTCTGAATATACAGTATAGAAAGACTCTTGACAGACATTGTTTATTACATGGCCATAGCTGTAATTGAGCAGGGTAATTTCAGAGGAAAGAAAGCTAATATTCTCCATCCTCTTTCCCGTTGAATATCTGGAACAGACTATGGGAAGATTGCAAATCTCTTTCAAAGCCTATTGAAAGGGCTTTGTTTATCTTGTTGAAATCCTATGATTGCTAATGGTTCGGCTGAAATTACATCGTGCATATTAACCATACCAAAACACTACCACTGTGTTCAGGGGTGACTTCCAGTGAAGAGAAAGATGATTTGCCTCATCGGTTCGAGGGCATTTAAGTAAATTGAAATATTGTAAACAAAATTGTACCCTTGTGTAGAAGAGTCTGAAGGCTATTAACTTGGTGTACACATAAATACACAGTAGAAATATCTGGAGTAACAGTCTGGAACATTCCAGGATCAGCAACATGAGCTATGACTCTATTTAGTTTATTTAGTTGTTAAGTTTCATACGCCATATATGGCTCTATATTACCAAACGTATTGCAATGGTAAGTCATACTGCTAACAGTCGTGTTACATGTCCCAGGCCTGTCTTTAAACTCATGGTGGGCTCTATGGCTGACTGCAGCCATGCAAGGGGTTGGTAGTGGAGACAAGACATTTCCAGTTAGTGGACAAAATAAATCACACGTTATGTATTTTGTCTTGATGAAAAAAGAATATTAAAGATGAAAACCTTTGCTGTAGATCGTGCTATTCCTTGAGAACAAAATTATGTCACAACAGTCAATGGAAACAAAATCACCCACCGATTGAGGGTTGAATTCAAACTCACACACAAAATCAAAGTAAACTATTGAAATGACAGGCTGTTCCTACGTGAATTTCTTCAGGGCAATAATTTGACTCAGTAGTGTTTATGACCCCCAAGTGCCTGTATGCACTCCTCACAACATCTGGGCATGCTCCTGATGAGACGGCGGATGGTGTCCTGGGGGATCTCCTCCCAGACCTGGATCAGGGCATCAGTGAGCTCCTGGACAGTCTGTGGTGCTACTTGGCAGCATCGAATGCACCGATACATAACATCCCAGAGGTTCTCAATTGGATTCAGATCTGGGGAACGTAAGGGCCAGTAAATGGCATCAATGTCTTTGTCATCCAGGAACTGTCTACACACTGGCCACATGCTCCAGGAGGAACACCGGGCCCACTGCACCAGCCTATGGTCTGACAATGGGTCTGAGGATTTCATTCCGGTACCTAACAGCAGTCAGGGTTCCGTGAAGGTCTGTGCGACGTTAGGGTCTGTGCGACCCTCCAAGAATATGCCTCCCCAGACTATCACTGGCCCACTGCCAAACCGGTCATCCTGGATGATGTTGCAGGCAGCATAACGTTCACCGCAGCATCTGCAGACTCTTTCACATCTGTCACGTGCTCAGTGTGAACCAGCTATCATTAGTGAATAGAATGGGGCACTGATGGCAGACCTGCCAATTCTGGCATTCTCTGGCAAATGCCAATCAAACTGCACAGTGCTGGGCTGTGAGCACAAGTCCCACTAGAGGACGTGGGGCCCCCATGCCACCCTTATGGAGTTTGTTTCTGACAGTTTGGTCAGAAACATGCCCACAGGTAGCCCACTGGAGGTCATTTCCTAGGGCTGAGGCAGCGCTACTCCTGTTCCTCCTTGAACAAAGGAGCAGATACCGGTCCTGCTGCTAGGTTAATTCCCTTCTACAGCCCTGTCCAGCTATTGTGTAACAGCCCATCTCCTGGTATCTCCTCTATGCTCTTGAGGCTGTACAGGGAGACACAGTAAACCTTGCGATGGCCAATATGGATGTGCCATTCTGGAGGAGCTGGACTACCTGTGCAACCTGAGTGGGCTACAGGTACCACCTCATGCTACCAGTAATGACAAGGACACTAGCAAAATCCAAAACTAGAGAAGAATCAGTCAGGAAGGATAAGGAGAGAGCAATTGTCTGTGGCCACCACCTGCAAAACCATTCTCTTTCTGGGGGTTGTCTTGCTGTTGCCTCTCCAGTGCACCTGTTGTCACTTTCATTTGGACCAAAACAGGTGTCATTGATTCACAATTGCTTATGCTTGCTAACTGGACAGATTGATATCCCAAGTCAGGTCAAGTTTAATTGACTTGGAGATATGCTGTGATGATTTTGTTCCCTTGCTAGTTTTGAGCAGTGTATATATTTTTTGTCCATTATACAACCATGCAGAGCATTCATTATACCCAATTACTCCCACCTGATGGATGCCCATGCCAATATAGATCCTCCACTATGTTTACCAAATGGCAGCAGACATTGTAGGCTGAAGGCATCCATTGGCAATCTCCAAGTGCAAACCTGCCTGGATGTAAGACATTGAGAGAGACCTTATTACCTTTTCCATTACTCAGATGTTAATTTTTTGTGCTCCTTACACCAAGTTATGTGTCTTTATGTGCTGGCCTTGGATACAAGCGTTTTTCTGAATGGCAGCCCTGCCATAAATTCCAGCGATGTGAAGCTCACAAAGTACAGGGATGATTCAATTCTGTGGTAGTTTTTAGGCTGTACTTTTCGAGTGTCCATCTACTCCCATCTGTCCTTTTCGACTTGCCTCCACTGTTCCTCTTTGCCGATTTAATCTTTCCAAATTCAGCAGATGCGTTCATCATTTCTCAGACTGTTCCCCATTACATATTGAATCATTTTGTTTAGTGCTTTTTGTGTAATAAACGCTGATATCAATTTATCAGTAATGCAAATATCTTCTGATTAATATAAGCCCACCAATGAATTGGTGGGACTGTAATTCATACTACAATATACTGAATTGCCTAACATCTAGGCAATATTTTGCACAGTAAGGACACACCACAGAAATAGCCACTGTTACCAATTCAGTGCTTGCAAACACTGTCCAAGGCAGAAAAATGACACACATTCAGGTTTAAAAAATAGCAGAGCGCTGACCTTAAATAATCAAAATGCAAAACGATTTAACAATTGTACTTTTTCAAAGCCGGCCGAATATAAAGCCATAAGTGTCGTTGTTTGCCTTGGCAGAACAGCCGCGTAAATCAGGTGGCTTAGCATCCTTGGTCCAAAGAAAAGAGAGAGAGAGAGACACACACACACACACACACACACACACACACACACACAGAGAGAGAGAGACGCACAGAGATAGAGAGAGGGCGAGAGAGACGAAAGCTCTGGCAGAGCAGCAGCCATGGCTCCTCATAGTTGCCATATGGACACTGTCAGCTGTCATCCCCGGCATTACACACACTTTCACAGAACAGAAGGAAAGGAGGGAGGAAACATCCGGCTCAGTGTCACATACTCTGACACACAGACCTACACACACACACACACACACACACACACACACACAGTGATACACTGACACATGCGCATGCACATTTGTGCTAGCGAACACATGAGAAAGGAATAAAAGAAAAGTTAGGAGTTTGAGTAAATGAGGGATTGTGAGCAGGGGCTTTCACACAGGTTCGGACTTAACACCAGGTCTTGCTTAAATCATTTATTAATGATTTAAAATCGTACAGACTGAAAGTGGCGTGATTGTTTGTGCGTTTTTGGAAGGAGCTGTAGTGAGGAAGAGGATGTGACGACTTCTCGTGATATGCTCCAGCCGTCTCCGTCACCAGATCTCTACCCAACACTTCTGCGAGATTCTGGAGCGATGCCTAAGTGTTTTCCACATTAAAATAAAACCCACAAAAAGATGGCATTGCTCATTAAAGAATGGCGTCCGATCCCTCCAAATAAATTTCAGACTGTTCTGAAAATCTATGCTAACTGGAGCTGTTCTGCTTGGCCAGTTTTGTTCAAAACCCTTTTATTGTAAAGTTTTGAAAAAAAAATCTCTCAATTTCCTGATATCCAAGCCATCTAGGTAGAAACGTATCAAATCCAAATAGGTCATGTGTCCTTCAGTACAAGCAACACCAAGCCAGGCTGCATCTCATCACACACCTGTCTTGACCAGGAAGTCAGCCTAACCAATGGAGTAAAACACTGTGTGAACTGTTGATCTCGCTCAGCTTGCTGGCGGCCCAACCTGCTACAGTGAATCAGTAGAGTGCACTACAAGACAAGTACTCCCCTACCCATCTACCTTAGCGGTTTGCCCTGGCCTGGCTCTGGGCAATGCAAGGCTCCCACATTGTTTAACATTTTATTAGTTGTATGTACAGCGTACATATTGAATACACCATTTCAATGCTTTTAAGTTGAATTCAAACCCAGGGCGTAGTGGTGCCACTCTTAACTCCACCAACTCCATATTAATGCACTCAATGTTTTCGTTGTATTTCCTACCGGCATGCACATGCACAAACACATAAGCTGGTTGATAGCTAAACACGTTTACTTCTCCAGTGGCTGTATCTGACAGCATATTTTGGCGGGTTTCCTTGGGGGAATCCTGTAAACTGGAGGGGGAAAAATGGACGCCAGTGGAATCCGGTCTAATCAGCAAAATAACAATACTCCATTGGTGCAGGAGAAGTTCTCTTCTTGAAGGGCAGAATGTGTTTTCCCAGGGACCTCTGTTGGTTCCTCCGCGAGCCTCACTGAGGTGTCTGGTGTTCATCCAAAAGGATTAGTTATTTGATGCCGACAGCCAGTGCTTAGGTTTCTCCTGCAATGTTCTGGAGAATTGTGCAGTTGTGAAGAGTGCAGCGCTGGTGCCTGTATGGGAGGCAGAGCTCCTCTGTAATCCCTAGCAGTGGGACTCTGTGTCCAACCAGCGCAGGAATATGTGTGGGAAAGTGAGGGGATAAACACTTGCTGCGGTGGAGAAAAGCATTCAAATGGAACAAAGAACAGACGAACCGCTCTCTGTTTTGTGTGGGCACACACACACAAACACACACACAAACACACACACACACACACAAACACACACAGAAATGCACAGATACAGGGTT
The DNA here is from genome assembly GCA_016801105.1 of Esox niger. Taxonomy (NCBI): domain Eukaryota; kingdom Metazoa; phylum Chordata; class Actinopteri; order Esociformes; family Esocidae; genus Esox; species Esox niger. The sequence goes on along the minus strand of JACXGJ010005631.1, from coordinate 8,643 downwards.
GGAGAGAGTACTGAACTGTCCTGCTCGAGTAGAATCACTGTTACATTCATAATAAAAAAAGTTAATAAAGTAAAACAAATATTTGTACATGATTAAAGTAATTGTGTGTCCCCTAATGAGCAACTGTTTCCCTTTAGACTACCTGTATCCACTTAATGAACAAATGTAGCCCCTAAATGAGTTTCTGTTAGCCTGGAAACCTTACTGCTATGTCTAATGGATTTTGTTAACTTGGGGTTGTCAAACGTTTTAATGTCAAGGATCCTATGGTGTTATGAGGCTCTGGATGAGGACCTGCTGCCAAACATATTAACAGCAATTAGGTCCAGAGAGCCATATGGTGCTTGGAGCACTGCAATGAATATCAATGGCGATCTGATAATTTTATACATTCTGCTATGGCTAATGACAGGTTCATGCAATCTGAGCAGCCCATACTGTTATGGAAAAAAACAGCAAATTTATTACTGGCAAGGATGCAGAGCTTTGTTCCATAGAATGAACATAGAAGTGTGCTTGCGCAAAGTCCTCAACTGGTGTTGACCTCTCAACTTTGTGATTTTTGCACGCACCCACATTTTCCAGGAATGTATCTTGTTACTCTCTGCATTTAACTGTCTGGAGAGTTGAAGATTGCAAGCTTTCCATTCAACTCCTTACCATACTTTTCTTCCAATCTGATTTGCATAAAGGAGTCAGTAGAGCATGCTGGTCCAAGGAAATCCATGCTGACAATTGCTACCTTCTCCACTGGAAAGGTCGGTGGGTTTGCATTTCGTATGGGGTTTCCCACCCAATAAAGGCTCATTTCATATTGGATTTCCCAGCCAATCAAGACTCATTTCGTATGGGGTTTCCCACCCAATAAAGGCTCATTTCATATGGGATTTCCCAGCCAATCAAGGCTCATTTCGTATGGGGTTTCCCACCCAATAAAGGCTCATTTCATATGGGATTTCCCAGCCAATCAAGGCTCATTTTGTATGGGGTTTCCCAGCCAATCTAGGCTCATTTCGTATGGGGTTTCCCAGCCAATCAAGGCACATTTCGTATGGGGTTTCCCTGCCAATCAAGGCTCATTTTGTATGGGGTTTCCTAGCCAATTGAGGCTTGAACCTCATTGCATTTTAAATGTACCTAAAGTAATGTTTGGATACAGTCTTGTCAGTGGAACGGTTGTGTTTTGTATAATCATTTCTCCATCAACAACTTCCTATTATATTCCTGCCATGGGTATGACTGCTTTTCATATTTCTTCTCTGAGAAATAATTTCTATTTAGCCCTGTCCTACAGACGATTTTTCACAAGCGCAAAGTGTTAAACAAAACATCTCTTTTACTGTGACTGCCTGTACATTGCTGTACATTTGATTTTCAGCGCATTGAAATTGAGAAAGGAGATTACTGTACAGAAGGAATGTATTGTGCCAAAGGAATGTATAATATGAGTTGCAAAGAGAAACATCTATATGTAAAAGATAACCAACAGCACACAAAAAATAGAGTGGTTGTGCTACTCTCGGCTATATGACATTATTTCGGATAAGAGAGCCTTTTTATTTGTCAAACGGCAGCCACATATCAATCATGTTACCAGAATAACCCTGAATGTTTCTTTAAAATCTCATCCCTGTGCACTTTCACTATCCTATGAAGAGAAGTTAATCATAACTTATTTTATTTTTGACTTAGTAAACTCCATGCTTGCCTGCCTGAGTCGTAACGTGAGTTACAATGGTTATTCTATCAATTTTTGTGCAAGAGGCTATTCCCACGGTAATTTTTTGCTGAATTCAATTTATATACATAAAAGTCCCACTATGTCAAACAAACATGTCTATCAATGTAGTACAGACATTTCATGTCTGCACCACACTGAGCATATGATTTATGTGAGAACACTCGTTTTGGATGTGACTTGACAATATGAGTGTTGCGATCAGGTGACTGGAGCTGTAAACGTGCAAGGCATTTCAATAGACATTGATACAAAAAAACCAAACAAGAAAGCAGCCAGATTTCATATAGTACACTGCTCACAAAAAATAAGGGAACATGGAATCATCACCTTATAACACCAAGTCTATTAAACTTGAGGGATTTCAGTCTGTCCAGTTAGGAAGCATAAGCGTGAGGCATGAGTTTTGTGGCATGAGTCGGTACTGGAGGCATGAGTCGGTACTGGTGGCATGAGTCGGTACTGGTGGCATGAGTCGGTACTGGAGGCATGAGTCGGTACTGGTGGCATGAGTCGGTATTGGAGGCATGAGTCGGTACTGGAGGCATGAGTCGGTACTGGAGGCATGAGTCGGTACTGGAGGCATGAGTCAGTACTGGTGGCATGAGTCGGTACTGGAGGCATGAGTCGGTACTGGTAGCATGAGGCGGTACTTGCAGCCCATTAAGGTTGCACAGGTAGTCAAGCTCCTCCAGGATGGCAGAGCAATACGTGCCGTTGCAAGTAGGTTTCCAGTGTCTTCCACTACAGTCTCAAGAAGCATGGAGGAGATACCCGGAGATGGGCAGTTGAATGAGGAGAGCTGGACAGGGCTGTAGAAAGGCATCAACCCAGCAGTAGAACCGGTATCTGCTCCTTTGTGCGAGGAGGAACAGCAGTGCCAGAGCCCTAGAAAATGACCAACGGGCTACTTGTGGGCATGTTTCTGACCAAACTGTCAGAAACAGACTCCATGAGGGTGGCATGAGAGCCCGACATCCTTTAGTGAGACCTGTGCTCACAGCCCAGCAGCGTGCAGCTCGATTGGCATTCCCATTTTCGATTGGCATTCCCATTTTCGATTGGCATTCCCTTCCACAATCGGTGCCCCATTATCACAGATGGGAGCAGGTTCGCACTGAGCACATGGCCGACATGAAAGATTCTGAAGATACCGTGGTGAACGTTATGCTGCCTGCAATATCACCCAGCATGACCGGTTTGGCATTGGGTTAGCGACGATCTGTGGAGGCATATCCTCCACGCGCTAGGCAATGGTAGCCTGACTGCTGTTATGTACTGGGATGAAATCCTCAGAGCCATCGTCAAACCATATGCTGGTGCAGTGGGCTTTGGGTTCCTCCTAGTGCAGCACAATGCCCGGTGAACCTCCGTATCAATGCATCTGACGCCGCCAAGTAGCGTCACAGACTGTCCAGGAGCTCACTGATGCCCTGATGCAGGTCTGGGAGGAGATCCCCCCAAGACGCCATCCGCCGTCTCATCAGGAGCATGCCCAGATGTTGGCAGGAGTACATACAGGCACTTGGGGGCCATACACACTGCTGAGTCACATTATGAGTTGCTATCTGCTGCCCATTCATTCCCACGTACTGTGTTTTTTGTTCATTGCCCATTTCACTGGCTGACCGTCACTCCTTAGTCCAACCTACCTACACCAATTCACCACCAGTCACGGAAAGAGAGCTGAAATATTAGTGATCAGAATAGTTCGCATACATAAACAAACGAACACACACACACACACACTCTCTCACTCTCATTTAGTAAGCCTTCTTCTACAGCACTTTTTTATTGAATGCAATGAAGGAAGCAGTCTGCATTGATAATCACTTCTCTGCTGTGATCATTGAAGGCGTGCGTGTGTACGTGCGTGCGTGCGTCCACCCATAGCTCATACATTATTACACAACACCACTGTTGCATTGTGCAGAGGAAGCCTGCTGGATTCCAGTGGCAGCTGTCGCCCCGCTGAAGAAGACAAGCTGAGGATAATTGTTGTTAATTGCTGTGGGAGACATTATTTTCACAGTTCCAACGGCCACACAACATGACGTTTTGTGTGTGTGTGTGTGTGTGTGTGTGTGTGCGCATCGAGGGTGTATGCATCGAGGGGAACTAAGACACCTGGAGAACAAAAACAGGGATCTATTTCAGCGGGCTGTAAGCAGGCGCCGTTGCGATTGGGTAGATTTCTCAAAGGATACCATTTCTTAATTCACATTCAGTGGATAAGTCATAGTCCAAAAGCTTTGGCCACGCAGATATGTTCATGTGAGCACTATTTTCAGAGTTCTCCAAATGTACTTGTGACAGTGAAGAGCAACACTGTTGTTGCAGTTATACCGCAGTTGTCCAGCAGTCATTTTTACTGCTTTTCATTTTCTGTAGCACTCCTATTGGTATGCGCTGTCCGTATCCCTCACTGGTACTCAAGGGTCATGAGATGGGAAAGGCAATATTTGTCCGCACACAAGAGTTGGCCTTTGCTTTTAACCCTACGCGTACATATCCCGGTTCTGGGATTCGATCTATCAACCTTCCAAACCGATTCCACAAAGGGCCTAATGCATGTCGGGTTTTGATTTATCTTAAATCGGTGCGTGATTTAAGATACAACCGGGTAGGGAAGAGCCTATCCAATTTGCAACCCAATTATTCAAGTAAAAGGGAAGAGATGAAACCTGCAGACACCCGGCACACTGTGGAACCGGTTTGACGCCTCTGCTAACCACCAGGATATCGGCTCCCACCCCATGGGTTGAGGCTGCATTGAAAACCTGCCATCATAATAACTTGATTTCCCACTGAGTGGACAGAATTGCATCTTCCGGAGCTTTCCATTATCCCTATACAAAATGCAATGTCATCGTTTCTTCGTTGACTTATTGCTTCACCTAAATCCTAAGGAGTGATTCAGTTTATCTTTTCATTTCTCTCACAGCAGCAATGTGTGGCTCCCATTCAGACAAGCAAGGTCGACACAAACCCCATCACGGCGTCCACCATCAGACACACCTGACAGTATATTCAATAGCCCATGTCTCTGGACTGTATTTTTGGATCTGACTCTAAACAGTGTTCGAGTTTCAAAAAGACAATGGAATGGCCTTTAGTTTTCGTCCAGATGGGAGCTCTTTGCTGGGTGACTGTAAACCCCCTCTGGGCAGCCAATCTGCAGTGTTTCATTATTCCAATGAGTTATATGAGAGGAGAGGCTCGCATGAACATAACTGCTGTTTATGGATGGGATTGTTTGCTGTAAGCCATTTTTCTAGATTATGTGTGCTTCTTTTAGTTTCCATCCTTAGCCTCTGTTTTCCTGCCACAAAGTTCTCTTCCAGATAAGCAGAAGGAGTTTTTATGCCACTCTTATTGACTTGGCATACCACAGTAAAGTAATACCCTGCCCAATTAATATTTCATCCCGTTCTATTGCTCTCATTACCTCAAGATCGCTCTGTGCTCTGTCGATAACTATTTATGGGATAATTAATCACATTTTCTTCAACTGTAGGCATGCGACAATCCGGCAGTAATTTCAGTTTGGCTAGGCCTGAGTAAAAGTGACAACATTGTGCCTTTTATATACACATTCAATGCAATTCCACGACACATTTCTGGAGAAATTATAATTTTTTTGATAGGTTACTACACAAATTACAGGACAGCACGAGCAGTTTCTCTGGGCCAAGCCCAAGGCTGAGGCCACTGAATGTTTTTGGAGTGACAGACTGGTGCGAAATCACTGAAGCAAGGCTGTTTTGGCAATGAATACGCAATACATAGATAGAGTTTTTCATCTACTACAAACCGCTAATGTGAGTTCAGCTGTGAATAGAATGAATTTGAACATAATAAAACAGCTTGTGTCTAGTTAGTAGGCCAGATCACTAAATGTCTGATAAAATCCATATTTAGACTTTTGTTTAATATGTTCATGTTAAACCATAGCAGTTAACAAAATAAGGGTCCAAATAACCTGCAGTCTTTAACAGTCAAATGCTGCCATGCACAAATAAATAGGCAATAGTCTCCTTCAAACATGCAAAATCATGCAGGTTATGAGCTCAGCAACATTTTGTGATATGACACATTAAGCCTTAATACATTTCCAATAGGCTTAGGTCCAGTTTACAATCAAGCTACATGGACACAGAATATACAGAATGTTGGAGTTTGGGTAGAGAATTCTATAGGGCGGCACATCATTGCTGGAGTAAAAGTTTGTTTCTGGCCTCGTGAGATTTCAGAACACTTTATCGCAATCAATGACACAGTCCAGGCAGAGGTTTATGTCTGGGTATTTGCTTGCTAGGTCCCTGAACTTTCTTTTTATTTGAGTGGCCAATGTTAGCAGGATTTGCTCATCCAGCTGATGACTTGTGCAATTTGATTGGTTGCATTGATGCATTACGTTAACCGAGATATTATGGAGGACTAGTTTGGGTGGTATTCGACAATGTCGAATCAATCCCTGGACCAATCCCTACCGATTCCAATCCCTGGACCAATCCCTACCGATTCCAATCCCTGGACCAATCCCTACCGATTCCAATCCCTGGTCCAATCCCTACCGATTCCAATCCCTGGACCAATCCCTACCGATTCCAATCCCTGAACCAATCCCTACCGATTCGAATCCCTGGACCAATCCCTACCAATTCCAATCCCTGGACCAATCCCTACCAATTCCAATCCCTGGACCAATCCCTACCAATTGCAATACCTGGAATCTTCCGCATTTTTACAATGTCCAATTATCCAGGCAAGAATACAAACAACAAATCAACTGAATTAATTTAATAAAGGCCAGCCATAGATTCACCTCTGTCAATAAATTACTGTTTAGTATTCAAAGTCCCCTTGAATGCCTTGTGTCTGCATGAAGCACTTCAACAAAAAAGAGGCTTATTGAAAACTAATTCTGAAAAGTTGGCCAACAACGCATGCTCAATTTGTTGTTCACAAAAGCTTCTCAGGGCAAGTAACTTCTACTTCTCTCAAAGCCCATTACAAAGCTATGATGAGTAGATGACCTTGGTTGATGCTGTGCTAATAGAAGTCAATAGATAGGGCAACATAACAACAACAACAGTGTCTGTAGTTAAATATCTCAGTCCATTTAGCTCAAATCTGTAATCTACATGAAAGGTTATGTAATGCATATTAAAAAGCTAAAAATAAATGTAGTTTCCCTTTTCTGAATTAGTTTGAAGGCCAGACAAAGTTGGAAAATACAGAAGTGAAGCCATGCTTGGGCCTCTGCCTGGTCAAATACGCTGCCTCTTGGTGATGTCGTTTGGAAAAGCAATGCTCATTATTACTACGAAGCAAATTACAAATGGCTATACATTTCAAGAAAGAATGGACAATGTCTATCATGAAAGCCTGTGTGTCAGACATAAGGAAGGGGATTGCATTAAAGGTTTTACTTTTATCTCCAGTTGGAGTAATACCAGTAGCTGGCCTTCAGAGAAGGCCTACAGTTTGACACAATTGTATATTATTAATCTTATCATTTAGTGTTATGTAGTCCCAGAGACAAAATGTTTTTGGTTGTCTCAAGGCATGTCAGTTGAAACCAGGCCTTCAGGATTAGAGCAGAATTTAAGAATGACAGCAGAATCAACCAATGATATGACTTGCAATGGATGGGACTTCTTTGTCTGTCTATGAAGATAGTAGGCTATGTGCGAGACCGACACATTGTTTTAGTCCAACTGTGTCAAATGAGATAAAATACGTTTGTAATAGGAAATGATAGTTGTCGATTTCAATTTGGAAAGTATTTGAATTGTAACAACTCTGGGCTTACTGGTGTATTACATCCAGTGAATAGAATGGAATACTTTTTATGTTGCTGTTTATTTTGTTATTTTTTCCATCTGCCTGGTCGATCTGTTTTACTTAAAAGGTACTTCACCTAGTCTATATGGAGTAAATCTGGCCATTGTCACTTGAGGACTGTCACGAAATGTGTCTCTGACTGTTGTGATTTCGTCAGTGCAGGAGTACCAGCCGTTCCTTGGTTGGTGAACCGTGTGGGTGCTGCAGTCGCATTATTCTGAGCTGGCAGGATGCTGTTGTTCTGCTACCCAAAGCACAGGCCAGAGTAGTCTATGTGAGAGAGGTTAAAAGGGCTTTACTCCCACTGATCACTCGCTGATCAGTCCTCTGAGTGTACATCATTTCCCCATTCCTCTAAAAACCTTTCCATGCTCACTCCGCATTTGCTCCATACATTATAAAAACATATAAACCCACATCTATTTTTCAAATTATTTAGGCTATATTTGCTTTAGAAGTTAGCTTTTGAAGTAAGCTGAGAAGAAGCGCACAACATTTCAACATCAAGTCGTAGGCTATGCCAGTGATTAGGCAACTGTTTATTATGCGCTGCAATCTAACCAAATGCTTCTCCACTCCAGCTCCACTGTGGTCATACTCTGGTTCAGACCTGTTTGATTCAGTTAGCATGTCATCAAACAGCATTGATTCTCAAGCTGCATTACGCCTGCCATCTAAAGGAAATTAGAAATGCTGTGAACCTCACAGGGCCAAGGTCCAATAGTCACATTTTGCCACGGGTTAACAGTCTGTGTCACGCTGGCTCTTGGAACTGTCAACTGCATGGGGGACATTGTCTACATCAAGGGTAATTACCCAGATTTTTGGGGGGCTACAGCAAAAATGACAGATGAGTTCTAACACATGGCAGTCCAGCTACACACCTAAAGGTAGAGACCAACTCTTACACACCAAGGGTAGAGACCAACTCTTACACACCCAAGGGTAGAGACCAACTCATACGCACCCAAGGGTAGAGACCAACTCTTACGCACCCAAGGGTAGAGACCAACTCATACACACCCAAGGGTAGAGACCAACTCTTACACACCCAA